>CAJPEX010000514.1:0-96113 GCA_905338405.1 Notodromas monacha
GAAGAGATTTCAACCCAAATAAGAGAGGGGAAAAGAATAAATAAGGAAATCAGTTTCTGGGTTACATGGCAAAAAAAATCCCCCTCACAGGGTTATGAAAACATTTCTCATGCCTGTTAAATCTTGCTTTATTGGGGGCAAGGAAAAATTGCTGGTGAAGCCTTGATTTTTAGTTTTAAAGACTGATAATGCCCAATTCTAAAATGCTGATTGAGATTATCTTCATGCTTATACGCAGTAATAAAAAACTTGAAAATTTTCACAATGACATACTGTATCTAGATTTTTATTTGATTCAAGTATTGCTTGCTCAGTTTCCTGCATCGCATAAAATGTGTCTAAAATGCATCGAAGCGAATGAAAGTCAAAGATTACGGGAAAATATTTGGTAAAGTTACTGAGGGAAAAAAGGGCCAGGGCCATGTTTGATATGTGCCCACAAAATGGGTAATATAGTTAAAAACCTCCTGCAAACAAAGTTAATGCATTTAACCACATTAACCTGACCCGTCAAAACTCGCAACTATTTTCTCTTTTCCACGACCGTAACACGATTAGTATACAACCTCAAAAGAACCGTTGCTTATCTTCGTCAACGCTGTTTTGGCTGTTTTCTCAGCCTTTAACCACCGTTTATTTTGTCTTCTATTTGGGTTTAGGAGATTTTGTCGCATGTGACTTTTTATTATGCTTTTACTGCATAAACTTTGCTTTTGTGTCAGACCAAGGGATGAAAAGTCAGTTCCATAAAATTAGTACGACGGTTGTCACAATTGGACACGACCTCTGATATTTTTAGAGTATGTATCATCGAAAAAAATAAATAAATGAAGTGACGTAGCCCAGGATGTTCTAAGCTAAGGTTCTGGGATTTCTTCAAAATTATTAAAAAAAAAAATGCAGTTTACTGCATTATATAATCAGTAAGAGCCTTTCCAGTTACAGCCAGAGTTCTCCATCCATGCGTTACAATATGTGCTAAAAATCAGTCAGGCCAGCTAAAAAAAGCTTAAAATTTATTCGCTGCTTCAATCGTTATCTTATACATAGAAAATGGTTAAAACACCACATAATTCAACCTTTTAGCTGGTCTGACAAAATTTCACCACTTTTCAACCGAAGTTGTGAACTTCGACAGTAACTGGAAAATTTTCACTGATCGTCACGCAATAAATTGAAATTTGTTTAAATCCCCAAAAAATATACTACAACCTTCGAACCTCATAAGCTGTGTCACATATTTCCTTCTAAAATCGCGCCAACCCTAGAAATGTCAGAGGCGGCGTCCATCACTGGGGCAACCCTCGAGAGCCCAAACATCAGCGTACCCGGAGAGTAAAACTGCAGAATTTTCTGAGGAAAGCATAGATCTGAGAACCCCACCACGTTCGAGTTCGCATATCTGCTGATGGGTGCTGGCAGACGGCAAACAGTAATGCTTTTGTTTGTTTGTTTCGAAATCGTGTGTGCTTCTTCTGGTTCGTTGCGTGCACAGCACTGATGCACGCCGTGGTCTTCGGGAACGTGACCGCCATAATTCAGCGAATGTACTCCCGGCGAAACATACACCAGCTGAAGCTCAAGGACCTGAAAGAGTTCCTCAACATCTACCGCATCCCGAAGGAGCTGAAGCAAAGGATGCACGACTACTACCAAACAATGTGGTCTCTGAACCACGGCATCGACGTGCACGAGGTAAATTGCCTTCGGGGGCTCAACCGGAAATGATGGAATTTCAGTCAGCCAGTCACTCAGTCCTGTATATGCACGTGTGACCTGTATGTATACTCGTGCTGTGTACAGGTCATCGTATCATGAAGAAGCCTCTCATTTTATGTGAATTTTTTGTTGTATTTGCGGGACTGGCCGATTGAGCAAAATTTTTTTGACGGATCTCAATTTGCTGAGAAAACTGAGCGTTTATTTTCGAGGATATTTTAGAATAGGGTTGCCTGTGTACAAAAACTCCGATTTCATTTGATATAGTTGTGCCTTATTTGCAATCATTTTACTGATTTAGTTTTGTATAAAAATGATAGTAAATTGACTTTGGGCTCAATTGGAAATGATGAAATTCCTTCTGTCAGTCCTGCACCTGTGACCTGTATACTCGTGTGTTCAGGTCATCGTATTATGGAGAAAATTCTAACTTTTTTTTCGCTGGACTGACCGATTCAGCGAAATTTTGACTGACAGCCATCGAGGAAAACTGAGAGTATATTTCGAGGATCTTTTTGTTGAATAGGTTTCCTGCTGTGTATGAATAGTCAGGTAATTCGATATTTAAACATTATTTTTGTTCACTTTATTGATTTAGTAATTCAGAAATTGAGTAAATTGTATTTTCGGGCTGAACCGGAAATTATAGAATTTCAGTCAGTCCAGCACACGTATACTCGTTTGCAGATCATCATATGAAGACGCCTGTTATTTTTGACGTCTTTTCCGCTTATTTTTTTCGTGGTGAGACTAACCGATAAAGCAAAAAATCGACTGATATCAACATGGAAAACATAGCGTATTTTCAAATGTATTGTGAAATGTTTTGCCTGTGTATAGATATATAGACAGGTATTCGTGCATTATTTACAACCATTTCACTGATTCTGTCTCGCAAGCGTTTAGCTATTTATGTCGTTTCAATCCTAATTTGCTGCATTTCGTGTCGAAAAGCGTCAAAGCATCATAAGAACTTCTTAATTATCCTCTTGAAATTACGTGTTCAGCTTTTTATTGTACCGTAATTGTTTTTCTCAATATGTTAGTGCGCTGACGACGATTTTGTATACAGTACTGCGACTAGAAAAATGTCGAGAGATGATAATGGCTTTCTTATTCACTAATATGTAACAAATTCGTGCAAAAAAAGTCATCATTTTATCGTCCTGGTTTCGAATTCCTATTTCCGTCAGCTAGTGTCTAGTCCTTCGTGGATTTCGCTGAGTCCTTCTTTCAGCATTATTCCTCCTGATTTGTATTTCTTTTTCTGTGCTCATTCAACTGCCATGCAGTAAGATAAAGGTGTAATACTGAATGCATTGTACTGTACAGTGTTCTTATACAGTACCTCTCTTCGTTTCTTCGCATACAGACGTTGAGAGAATTTCCTGAAGAGCTCCGAGGAGACGTGAGCATGCACATCCATCGAGAAGTTTTGTCTCTACCTATTTTTGAGACGGCGTCGCAAGGATGCCTGAAAGTGCTGTCCTTGCACATTCGAGCCAATTTTTGCGCACCTGGGGAATACCTGGTGCACAAGGGTGACGCATTGCAGTACATATATTACTTGTGCAACGGGTCAATGGAGGTTGTGCAGAATGACATGGTTGTTGCCATCCTGGGTCAGTCCTTTTTCTTTTCTACGATCTTGTGTGCTTGAAATTATAGGGTTTGACTGAGGTTTGATTTTTTTCGATGATTTTTGTTTTGATGATTGAACTGTTGCTGCAGTTTCTCAAGAGGAGAACAACTAGGTTCTTTTTCAATAAGTTTTCAATCTTTTGGAATGTTGTCTTCTATCCGCACGTCTCTGTTATTCGTGCGGAATGTTTACGTATCAGTGTCTTGAAATTAATCCATTTTGAAGGAAACTCAAGAATATAAAATACGGGATAGTGCATACTAAGACTATCATATAAGGCCTCGATTTTACATGCACAATAATAGGAAATATGATAATTGGAGAATTTAAATACAGTCCATGTTCAAATATTGGGGCCCGCTGAACGCATTTTATATGCAAGTAATGTACAGTACTTGATTTTGATCAAAAGCGATTCCATTTAAACTCTTGAAAAACTCGGAGTATGAGACTTCTTTTAATAAGCAGCGCGAAAATTGATTTTTCTGACAACTGGCAAAAATCCATATACGGGTCATTTCAATGTTCTTGAATTTCAGAATTTGTTTTTTTTTTTACTCTGCCTAAGCAAATTCAGGGAGATTTCCTTCAAGTTTTTCAGTCTTGAAAAATTTTCGATCTCTTGCTGACGAAACCAATTATTGTTTCCCTTTTTGTGGTTCGTCAGCTTTTCCCCATCAGCTGAACACGAAGTGCTTTCTGATGTTGACGAAAGATTGAAGGTTTCTCTCGATACCATCTCTCTTTTTTTAAAGATGATTCATAAATACTAAGAAATTCTCGAAATTATTAATATTAATCTAGCTCTCAGGGTTAAAAGCAGATCGGCATAATTTTTTATTTTATTTTTATTTTAGGCAAAGGAGATCTGGTTGGCTGCGATGTGCAACTGAAGGATTGTGTGACGCACGACCCCGTGATCAAGTCCAGCTGTGATGTGAAAGCTTTGACGTATTGCGACTTGAAGTGCATTCACTTGTTGGGGTTATTGGAGGTGCTAAAAATGTACCCGGAATTTTCAGAGGAGTTCATCAAAGATATCGTCCATGACCTCACGCATAATCTCAGGGAAGGTTACGACTCCGAGGTCAGTTCTAAAAATCGTATCTTTTTGCCGCCGTTCTTTTTTTCAGCACAGAATACGGAGAAAAAAATCGCAGCCGTTGTTCTAAAAATAACAACCCGTGCCAAACCTTTCAGCTTTCTATGTGTATTTTGAAAGAAAAAAAAACCTTTTTCAGGTTCAGTCGCATGCAACTTCTGCTTTCAGATACGACTTGTGTGGGCTATATATTTTAAAAGTATGGGAATATTTTCTGTCTTTTTTTTTCGACAGTTGTACAATAACATGACGGAGATGCACAATCATGCATCGTCTAATCAAAATTTGCCATCAATCAGTGAAAACGATGAGGAGGAATCTCTTGCGTCCAATTCTCCGGGTGAACCTGCAGACGAGAGTTTGCAACGCTTGCGAAAGAGGTAATTAACATCATTGTCCTAAATTCTCAAAAATTCCTGATCATGAATGGATTAAATAATCCAGCAAAAATACGACGAAATCATCATGATCTTTCCATACATTATAAATCTTGGAATCGATGGCATCTTGGATTCGGGCACAGAGGAAGAAATTTCTAATTTTCCAGAAATACATGCAGATTTGATTGTCGAACATCACATAAACTATTGGAAAATTTGGCCTCAAATAAATCAAGTCGATACTGGCTCTGAACTGAGTTCAAATCTCTTTGAAGCAAAAAGCAGAAACGTATCAGCAGGCTTCTTTTTCTCTTGAATATACGTAGTCCAGTTTTCTTCTCGAATGACTCGATCGTTTGTCCTTGCAAAAAGTCAATTTCACTGCGAGAAAGCTTTCATTATTTACAATACTGTAGAGTATATTGCAAATTTAATGAAAAATATTTCGTTCATTTTCGAAATTCTTTTCCTCTAAAAATACGTTTAAACTCGTACTGAACTGAAGTCAGCATACCAAACTTTTGAAGCAAAAATACAAGAATTTATCTGCTTGGCTTCTTTTTCTATCTAAAATATTTCAGGTTTCTTCTCGAATGACTCGATTGTTATCCTTGAAAAATGTCAGTTTCACTGTGACATACCTTTGATGTTTTACAATGCTGTACATTGTATTAAAAAATTAATAAGGAATACTGCATGTCTGTAAGTTATTCCTGCCCAATTATGAAGAATCTGAGTTGAAGTGGTGCCAGTGCATCATTCGTTCAGCAGCATGCATATTATTTTCAGTTTCATGAACTGAATTGATCAGTGTTCCCCAACTCTTCTGGATATGCGGACTGGAACATTTCTATTAAAAATTAAAAGACTGGCAAAGTTTCATAAAATTTGGGCAGACTTAAAAAACGTTTTTGGAAGAATTTATGGCAGATATAAAAAAAAATCTGCTTTTTTATAAAAATTAAGTTGAGAACCATTGAAGCAGCTATGTGGAATTCCTTTTTAAAAATTAGAAAATTGGGCTTGAAGGAAGGTTTCTCCGAATTAAAAATTGAAATAATTTACTCTATTTCAGCGTACGAATATTTTTCTGAAGCATTATTTGATTATTACAATATGAAAAGTCAACTTTTTCTCATCACATGATAATTTCAACTGCCATTGGCTCTCCAAAATTTCAGGTAAAGATAACAGACTTAATTGCCATTTTTGATGCATTTCTTTATCATAGAGAAGAAAATTTCCCACGGACCAGCAATAATGTATGGATTGTATGCGAACTGGCACCGGTTTGTAAACCATGGGTTGGCGAACACTGGAATAGATTAAGTTTGCCTCTATATATAAAGGCCGAGGGTCTCTCTTTTTTTTATACCTATAATGTGTCTAATATGTGGAGGCGTGAATATACCTTGTGTATGTTATTCACCGGGTGTCAGTTTCTCACGTAATACACATACATTCGGTCTGGTTCGCAGGGAACGCGGAAGAAGTGTGGTGCTGTCGTTATCTCCTGTTCCGCCACCCAGGGCACAAAGATTTCATCAGTAGTCAGGCTCGTCGTCCCCCGGGTCATTAAACCGGTAGTTAGTCCGAGTTGTCAGGGGACCAAGGTACCTGTACCTCCTCTGGAGCCAGCCAAGTAGTTCCCTGAGAAGTCGACCGTCGTTTGTCCCTGACAACGATTTGTCCCCTGACCTCACTAATGCAGAGACCATCAACCGGATTTACCAGCAAATCGTGACTCTGAGCCGCGAGGCATGTTATTCATTACTCTTGCTTGCTTCCGACAAAATAAAAGTTGTGCAGTAGTTGGGCAGGATTGATGAAAGTCTGGAAAGAGTTCCTGATACGAAGCTGAAATAAGAGTTTCGTCACTATATACGAGATGCTATACTCATTGATAAATACAGTGAAACCCCGACATTCGGACACCCCAACTTATGCACAATTTGACTTAGAACCACTTGAAACTTCAAAAAATATTTTCTAAGAGCCGGGGAATGTCTCAAGATTCGGACACTGACAACATTTTCCGAAAAAAGCGAAAATGTTATTTAATTTTGATTTTGAAATGTCTTTTAAAAATTGAGCTACTTATACAGTCAAACCTCTCTGATCCAAATTTCAATGAATAAAAAAAAATCGACTTAATGCGGCTTCAACTTGGGGAGGTTTTGAGTTATAGAGGTTTGAGTTTCGGGACCAAGCCTTTTTTTGTGAAAGAATTTCAAAAATCATAAATGTTGATATTCTGCACCTTAACTTGCTTTGAAATAAGTTGACAGGATGTTGTTATTGAAGGCATATTGGTTCATTGGCCGAATTCAGTTGTTCACTTCCTTACAGAACAGATCAAATTTTGTTTTTTCAGCTTTCCTCTTTCCTGTGTAGAGAAAAAAGGAAAAAGGGCTCAGAAAATGTGACAAACAGAGATTTGTGAGGAAAAGAAATAAGAGTTAAGGAGTTTTTATGATTTGTTTCTAGAGGAGATTTAGATTGGGACTTGAAAAAAATTTGACTTTGAGAGGTATTTCACGTAAGGTTCGTTATCAATAAGATTCAGCTGTATTCAAAAAATTGAAAAGAAATTTCATTTTAAAATTTACTCCAAGTAAAGATTAAAAACAAGCGAAGTTTGTGCTATTTTCTTAACGTTGTTTCTATAACTCGCGCAAAGTACAGTATTGCAAGACTTATTCTTTTTCGTTGCTTTTTGAGCTTCTTTTTTGAATTCAATTTTGAGACCAATTTTGTACTAGCTTGATTAAACTTGTAGCTCCAGTTATATTGCGTTACTAGCATGCATATTTCCAACAGTCGTATCAAAAAAATATTCCTCACGAATCACAAGTTCGTGCATGATTTTATGGTCAATCCATGGCCCTGATCTTTCGTGAGACTTCGTTTGAAAGAGCTTCTCGTGAAAATCGCATATTCAAGGTGACTCCCAATTCCATTGAATATTTTCCTGACCTCGAAGGCTCATGAAGGGTATTCGTTGTACATCGCATGTGACATCTGTGGTTCAATCGAAAACATGCCAAAATGCTTTGTTTCTTAGAAATGCAATACAATTCCATATGTATCTCGGGAATCATCACCATGTCGATTTCGCTAATTATTTCGACAACCCCGATTTTCGGTGGTGACCCATTTAAAAAAAAGGAAGTGAAACTAGTAAAGATTAACAGCCATGAGTCATACAATATTTCAAAATGTTCTCACGAAAAAATGAAAATTTCGAAGCATGAATCTTTCCTGCTGAACCCTTTCTTGAGGCATTAAAAAGACACTCTTTTCTCGCTAATTAGAGCGCATCATTCGTTCGTAAATGAATTATTACGACGTTATTCACATCTATTCATCGCTCATTATTCACGCCATTCAAAAACTGTTCTGAAACATTCCTTTTCCATAATAACTCGAAATGCGGTTTTCTTCCCACATACCCTTATACTCGATATTATTTTTTTATTACATTTTTCAGATGCGGTTTCTTACACAAAATGTCAGCGGCCTGCAAACCTGCAACTTAGTGGGAGGTTTGTCCCAGGTAAGAGGTATAGGATATCTCCGGGCTGGATTAATAGCTGGTGTATAGTAGCTTCATCTTTTCTTCATGCTTAGGGCACTTCGTGTTTGGCTGCTTCGGAATGAGACTCAACTCATCGAAGACAAGCATATCTTTCACCGGAACCAAGGCTGTGGAAGTTGCGTCTCAGTACAAACCATGACTCAAATCAGTTGTTCTCAAAACGTGAGCCCATCATCGAATCATTCAGCCAAAGTTCATCAATATAAGCGTCAGATTTAACGCACGCGGAATAAACTGAACCTTCGAGAAAAGGGAAGGTTGAGAGACTTATAAAATTATATTCATAAATTTGGTGTAATGTAAGAAGTTGGAATGATCGACGTGAGAAAAGGTAAGGATTCTGGCAGCTTCGGTTGAAAAGGAATACTGTATTTGGAAATTCCAAAGAAAGAAAGAAAACCTTTTTTTGACCACAGGTTTGTGTTGGCATTTCAAAAATTGTGAAAAAAACAGTGGCGCCTCATTCAATAGACACGGATAATTGCCCCTAAAATAAAAAGTAGATCCTAATTCTGCAATTTTCAAGAACTATGTTCAGCTCTCTCGGTTGCCTGTTATTGGATTAAATGTGAAAAAAATCATACCTATTTTTCTCGAAGTGTTACGCATTTAATTTTTCTTATTCATCGGTGCCGAACACTTGTATTTGAGTGTTTCACGTCTAATTACCTTGAATCCCATGATTTTATCATCAAAGCTCGCATAGAATTTATAATTTCGTTGATTTTGGAAAGGCATGAATCCTTCCCTGAATAAGTTCCATTTATTTTATGAAATTAGGCTAAGTAACAATTTTTCTGGTTTTTTTTAGGTTCCCCTGGCAGAACAGGAAGATGAAGAAGATTCGACAGAGCCATCGAGTCATCAGAGTTGGAGCTGCACTGACCTGAACACTGACGATAACCTGATCTTGCTGTCCACCAATGACCCGGCCCACATGACCTCGATGTCTGTGACGGTGGCCAGAGACCCAGAGTCTTTGGAACCCATTAGAAAGCTTCCCCATCAACAAAACCTCCAAAATGTCCACGCATTGCCCACGAGTCCAAAAGCGTCCATTTCGAACGATTCCCGGGCCACGGTCCGCAAACACATGTGATGATTGACCCCGATTACAATTGACCCTGTTTATCCTTTATTTCAGCGAACCCCTTCGTAATCTGGTCTCATGGTTGTTCTTTTGCTTCAGTTTGTTACCTCATTGATGAGAGAGAAAACCGTTATGGAGCTATGTACGACGAGGTTACCAAAAACTCAGTGCGGGTGAAAATAAATGACGTAAAAATCGTATATGTGTTTTAAAAATTCACATCTAAACGAAAATGTGCCACTTACACGGATATAGGACAAGTACAATTTTTTAATATTTCAAACAACAACAAAAACTTCTCTTTTCCCCAACATAAAAAATTACGAAACTCCTGACGTAAAATCTGACATAATGTCTGACCGCAAATGAGGAAACCAAATTTCACGAAGTTCAAGTTAAAAACTAATCTTCCATTATGCGAAACAACGTGAATCAATTTTATATTTTATACGTGCGAACTGGCTGAAGATTGACAAAATATCTCTTGTTCCTATAAATGTTGTACAATATTCAAAATAAGCGGATTTGTTGAACTGCAAGGTGGCCCATCATGGATGAACGTTTCAAATTAACGCCACATCAGATTTTAAAAATAAAATTTTCAAAAAAATCGCAATACAGTATACGTTCGAGTGAACACGCTGCAAGAATGATGTGGTACTTCGGTATGATTGTACTAGACACTCCCGAAATTTGTCTTGATGTTCGCTTCATTTGAAATAGGAATTGATAATTAAAGATAGGAAAGAAGAGATTACGTGGGTTGAATCGTGGCATGGGTACGCTGAATGTTTTCGTTCGAGGCATCTGACTTCACACATTCTGCACAAGAAATACTGTAAACCTATTCTATTTTATATTTGCGTGGCAAGACAAAGTTGTAAAGGCCAGATAAAATTCAAATACAGTAGGTGCAAAACTTGGCTGTTGGTAAACCATAGCTGCCAACTCGAAGAAGAATTTAATTTCGATAGTAAAATTCTTGGGGCATCAGAAAACTGCTGGTAAGATGCATCAATCATGCAATAGGAAATAAACGAGGACGTCACAAAAGACTTCCGAAAGATATCAATGCAGGTGGTTCCTGACGCATTCCTGCACTCTTTTTTTTTTTCTAAGAAGCTGATGGGAAATTTTTTAGGCATAACATGAAGTTTGGAAATGTAATGTACAGTGCTAACCTTCTTCCACTTCAGAGACGCGACATCTAGGTAATTATTTCTGCGATCACTCGCGCAAGAAATCGTCGTCTTTTAGTAGGAAACGCTGAACGAAACCGACGCGTCCTACAACCGAATTCGTAAAAATCCATGCTGCTCAAAATGCGGTTTGTGGAAGGCACGCAAAGTTGATTCGAATTTAAGTCGGGTAATACTGCACGAAGAGGCCTGAGGGGACAACTTGCAACTTAAAAGCTTTTAGATTCGACGTGGTATGCTTCTTTCGTCAGTCAGAAGTTTCTGCAAGAATTATGTATACGGTATATCCCACGAGAGGAAACTTCACGATTCAGAGCACGTTTTCTCGGCATCGTCCTCCATCCGTGTACGTCCGCACATACTGTGCAACAAGGGCATGGAATGAGACCCAACACGAGCCGCGAAACCTTGGAAACAGAAGCATCACCTCAATGACCCGTGTCAGGTCAGGGGTTTCGCTGGAAACCTCAAAGGCACTCATGATGTGCGAGGCATTTCCGTTGGTATGCCAAGCATACAGCTCAGGTCGATGATCCCGAAACGCTCCCCGTATTTCCTCCATGCCGACGTCGCGTGCGAAAAAATACCAGCTTGAACTCGTCATCGCTTGCCTGCTACGTACAGTGTGCTGCAAAAGCAACCGAAGCGTTTATAATATATGACTTCAAATTCGTATGTACGCAAACTCAATAATCTTCGGCTGATTCAGTCTCATGTGGCATTCCGTACAGTATTTTCGTTCCGAACTCCATCTGGAATTTCGAAGTTCGCGTATATGAATTCCCGTGAATTCAAGATTTCGATATACAGTAGTTTCAAGTATCAGATTCTATCTATGTGGGATAATACTGATTCCTTCGAAAGCTTCCCCGAAGTTTCAAACGTATTTTCCTTCCAGTACTCTCAAGATTTTCATCTGCAAACAGTACATCTGAACTTCATCTGGAAATTTCAAGTCCACATTTATATTCCCGTGAACTCAAGATTTCAAATAATTTCAATATCTTATTCCGGCTTCCGTTCCACAGTTCGCAGAATGACTCCAGAGTCCAGACAAATTTTCTGAAGATTCAAGCGCCTAAATCAATCTTGGTGAAATAATTATGATCCCTTGCGCCGTTCTCTGAAGTTTCAAAGGCATATATACTGTATATCTGAACTTCATCCGGAATTTCAAAGTCCACGATGGCATTCCCGTGTCAAGATTTTAAATAATTTCAATCCTTTCCGGCTTCAGTTCTATAGAGTTTGTACAACACCATCAGTCAAATTTTGCGAAGGTTCAAGCATCACATTCAATCTTGATGGAACAATCCTGATTCCTTGTCAAGCTTTTCTGAAGTTTCAAACTAATTTTCTCCATTCCAGTATATTCAAAGTTTAACCTTATACCGGCGTTAGTGTCAGTCTATAATCTTCGTGGGGCAATTTGAATTGCATGCCAACTTGCCAAGTTTTCCCAAAGTTTCGAACATCAGATTTGCATTCCCGGAAACTCTAGATTTTCAGCAGTCTCAATTTCTTCCAAGAATCTTTCCGAAGTCTATCTAAAGTTTAGCTTTAGTGGCTTCTCGTTGGAGTCGTTAGGCTATTTTTTTATGAAAACTTGGAAGCAAAGATGAGAAACTTCCTCATTTGAAGTTCTTTTTTCAGCCACTTTTTCGAGAAGTTTACATCGCAATCCATAATCAAATGAAATAAGCTTCTTTCTTTCGGAAAATGTGAGCATACGGATATACATGTGTAGGATTTCCTTAGAAAAACCAGTGTTACTCTCTTTAGGTAATTTATAAAAACAAACAAGAGCTTTAGAAAAAAATTCGGACGCCGTTCAAAGAAAGTTTGAAAACACTGAAGGAAGAATCAATATTTGCCAATTAATTCCACGAATTCCGCGATATGAAAAAATAATATATCCCTCCTAAATTCCAGCGTTGAAAATTATTGCTCCGATAATCATTCCCAAAAAGCTGTAAAAATAACCTTATATCATGACTGTCTTTATTCCACTGTTTTATATTTTTTTGGGAGTTTGGGACCCATCATACGATTCATGCAGAACCCTGGTTTTATTTAATAAAAACTGATCAAAGTGTCACATTACGAAATAGTACCAGTGATTTCATCACTATTGAAAGAAAAGAAAAATTATAAATGCTTTAATCGAAAAACTGGACTGGCCATTCATTTAAAAAACATCATGGCTGCCGGAAAAGAGAAGACAATTGGTATATAGAGAACTTTAAGAATTCGCTGAACTGATTAATTATATCGTACGCTATTGTAAAATCAAACCGAAGGACGAGAAATCTGATACTCGTATATTTGTGCTGGACTAGATTTATTTTCAGTTTTAAATTCCAAAGGAAAAATCAACGAAATTCCTCACGCGGTGCATGAAGAAGAGTTTTTTTTTATTTTACGCCGCAAGTACAGTATATCTTCTCCTGATGGGGGAAAAAAGGAAGGAAGGAAGAAATAAATAAAAACCACAAGTACTTATTTTCAACAATGCACACACACAATCCCATGCCAAAACGAGACACGGAATGCATAAGTCCTTGTCTCGGCGGTCTTCTTTTGCGGATATGTTTTGCCCTGGTACCTTCTGGCCGGAACGACCCTCGGGACCTTGGCCACGACGGGCCCTTTCCTTCCCTCTGCTGCAATCTGCCCGAACCATCACACATCCCTTCGCAAAATGCAAGGGACGTTCTGGCGAGAAGGAGGTGAGATATAATTGGCCACAGCGTCGAAAATAAAAGATAAAGGGAATACGGTAGGGGTGGGAGGAAATAAATATAAAAAGGAGAGAGAGAAACAGAGGAGAAAAACGACAAGAAAAGAGAGAAAAGCGGAGGAAAAATGCCGGTCGGGGTGGCCAGACTCGCTGAACCACGAAAGCTACTTCTGAACACGGGTGAGAGCAGCTCCGAGAAATGGAGTGGTTCTCGCAAGCCAGGAATACGCATAAGAAAAGAGCTGTGGGCGACAAGCGCCGTGTGCATGCAGCAAAAAGAGGGGGGGGGCGGGTATTTCTCTTTCTCTTTCTTTTACGTCTGGCAAGGGGGTTTTCAGAAAGTACAGTACTTGTCAGAGAGCATGGACGAATGATGTGGTAACGTATTGTATGTGGTGTTTCCCGCAGCAGGAAAGAACCCTTTTGCCACAAAAGGGTTCTTTCCTGTTGCGGGGATTCAGTCAGTATTAAGAGTCCATGACCCCGACATACACACAAAGTCAAAACAACTTCCGGTACTACTTTCGGGTCGTTCCAACGGATCTCCTGTTTCAATTGGGAAGAAGACCGTGGTTTTTAATTTATTAGTTCTTGGATTCAATAACAAAACTAATCCAGTCAGGGGATAAAAACAAGCTCAGCCTTGTGGAGCAAAAGGGTTCTTTCCTGTATTGCGGGATTAAGTCAGGATTTTCTCAGGTGCTGGGTGCTGTGTGTTTCAGTTTAGTTGAAGGCCATGAAAGCCCAGCAAGGTTGCCTAGAGGGCAAAGTTAATCCTTCTTCTGGCACCAAAAATTAAATAATCACGAGCCTCCCAATGACAAAACTAATCCAGCCATGGGATAAAAACAAGCTCAGCCTTGTGGAGGGATGTTTTTCATTTTTGAGTGAACTTTTTCTGTACTTGAAGACAACCGCCAGGTTTTTTTCCCCAGATTTGTCCTGGATGAAAATGTTTTGTATTTTTTAAAGATGCTTGTGCAGGTACCAATTTTTTGAAAAAAAAAGTCCAACTTCGTCGCCCAAGGATTAAAGTAGGGTATTTACTACTTTAATCCTTGAGTCCCACACGCACCATTTTTCTCTCAAAATGTTTAGTAAAAATGAGGTACGCGTCATAGTTGGGTATAAATTTTTAATAAGGTTTCAAAGTTTAGCTGTGCATTATATTTGTTGCAGATGGGAAACTTTGGATCAATTTCAACAAACAAACCTAGTTAATGGAAATAATTGAAACAGCTGCATCAGAGGGAAAAAAGGGAGCACGCAAAATAGGTGGGTATCACTTTTTAAAGGACTTCGACGTTTAATTGTGTGTCATATTATATGCGCTGAGTTGCTGACCAAATTTATCTGAAAAAATTCGATTCGATATTTTTCTTCGACATTTTGTTTTGAATAATACAGACATTTTTTGCTGGGAAATTCCACCGAAAAACAGCATTGGAAAGAATAATTTTCTCTCTGCAAATGCCGCTAACAATTTTGAACCAAATACGAGTAAAATGAGTTCGATGCTGATGGGGAATTCGTAGAAATGATGATATGGAATGTTAAAATTTAACTTTCAGCATTGTGATCTGCATGCTGATTTTAGGAAGTGAAGAAGAATCTGTCGAGAAGAGGATCACAAAACGTTTTTCTCACATTTGCGTGATTGCATGATACTCAAAAGCTGTGAGCCATCATGCATACGTTTCGACCTATTATTTTATAATTGTATTCTTCGAGTATTTCATTATCAATGTTCCAAAAATAACAGGGAGAAAAAACATCCTATCGTTCTCGCGGAATAATTTGTTCCCGTCTGAATTTGAGTTCCCCCTTGGTCTAAGGTACAAATTCCTCAAAGAAGAAACTTACTGTGTTTGACTTAATTTTTTATACAATCATCGAATTGAGACCATGAATTTTAGAATTGTCCGACGGTGTTATAATTTACTTTTCAGCGGAATTCATTCACATCTTTACATGAATCCAGAGAAGAAAAAAGTTGTCGATGAGCCCGTGATGAGAAGGCGCTGGGGTCGGTCCTCGGGCAGCTGTATTTCTTCCGTGTTGGTCGCTTTTTCCTTTTTCTTTTAGAGTACTTGTACATTCCCACCCCCAAGGACAGTATGGGAGGGTAGTCTGGCAGCTGTTTCTTTCACTTTTCTTAATAAAAGGACAAGAGGAACCCCGGCTATCAGGGAGGGAGAGTGCCCATGCCAGTTCATCCCTACATATATACAGCATCGCCCAGGATTCCTTCTGTACACACTCACAAGCCATTCTGTGGGATCCTTTGCCAGGGGCGCCTCACACTGACACACCCCAGCTCTCCTATGACGCTGCACGTGTCGCACAGGTCACAAACCAAGTGGCGAAACCACACGAACTGGCCAGATAAAAAACAACTTATACCGACTTAAAAATATAGCAATAATTGAACCCTAAGTGAAGAATTTTAAATTATTTTCTTAGAAAAAAAATTATGGTTATAAGTAATGGAAAATGTTGTCTTATTATAATTTCAGACATTTTTATAATTTCATAATCGAAAATGAGGCATCAGACGGTGGTTGAAGCACCACAGGCAAATTTTCAGTTGAAAAAAATGCAGTTTATATAATTGATATTCATTCAGTTTTTATTGATGCACGACTTTTTAAATCCAGGGAATATTCAATAAAGAGGGCTAAAGCAGAAAATTTTCATTTTCTAAAACAGAATTATTATAAGTGAACAATTTAGTCATACGCATGAAAGTTTAAAAAAATATTTCCGAAGAGATCGTAACGCGTAGTATGGAATCCTTCTGAAATGTTGCTAGGCGAAATTCTCAGCCAAATTTTACAGCTTTACGTTATTCGTCGATGGTTTTTATTATGCGAAAAAAAAAACAGAAAAACAGAGCAACCGTTGCGTAGAAACCGGATAGGTACAAATGAGCATTCAATGCAAAAGAAATATGGAACCATTTCGAACCAAAATAATCTTCGTCTTCAACAGGATGAACAATTAAACGGCAACGTGGGTGAACAATTATGCAGCAATTCTGATAATCACCCGACCGTGAAGCGCATTCTTGTTACATCACGGAATTTGAAATTCAATCTTGTTCACTCAAAAGCGGACCAACACGCGAAGGTACTACTCCAACTTCAAGTAATAAAATAGTTAAAAAACGTTGTTTGCATTTGTAAGCCATATACTATCCAATCTAGTGAGCCATTGATAGAGATTACCAAATCTCGGATATTCATAAAAAACTATCATCAAATCGAAGAGAGAGATCGAGAGAGAGAAGGGGTTTATACATACGTTTGGATGAAACTCCGAATGCTTGCGCGTTCAGTTTTTGAAATGAAATTTTGTAATAAATATATACAACTCTTTAAATTTTGAAAATGAAATTTGCGTTCGAACCACTCATATATATAATTATTTCCACTGAATCGATCCTAAAAATCCTTTTTTCTCCTTTTGTTGGCGTGGCAAATTACATCTTATTCAAAATGTATGTCGCTGTCGAAGAGGATGTTTTCTAGGAAACTTATTCTTTTACGGCGAACCATGCTGTTTTTATACTGGACTTGGTGAAGGGGGGGGGGGGCGAAGCACTCATTTCATGCATTATACTGAAATTTGCTTAGAATCAATGGACATTTCTCAACTTTGATGCCAAACACAGAAAATGCAAGCTTTATTCAACGCAACCTAAGGCATTATATCTTAAAATAAAATCACGACGTTGAGATATATACCAGAATATGATAAGAAGGGTGAGCGTGGATCATCCTTTTCCGTGAATTCTCGGTATGACTATGTCAATATTAAATCGTGCAGTATACCGGATCAAACAGGCGTATGAAGAGGCCACGAACAATACTAGCTTATTATTCATCGAGAGTGCAAAGCATCAACATCAGGTTTCATACACAATCGTCTGTAAACATCTCAAATGGAATTGTTTGGCTTGCAAATACAAAATTGTCTCAGCAGAAGTTGCTATCCGTGAGTTCCGGATATTTTCAATTTTTCTTGCACAATTTTTCCCGGAGAACGAGATTGTGTGAGAGATTTTATCATATTCTTGCGGATTCTTCTTTTAGCTCTAACCTCCAGTTTATTGTATTATTGCTGTGGTTGTTTATCTTCAACAAGTACTTTAAGAATGAGAGCTGAAACTATGGTTGATTCCGTTTTCTCATTCCTGAAGGCAATTTACATCCATTAATAATTTTTCTCGAAAAACAATTCGAAATTTCAAATTTAGTTTGTGTTTTAGGATTTTTGCAATGAAATTGAGTGGCCTCTTTCATGAATCCCCATGATTCGTCTGAATCAGTGAAGAACATCATGCATAATTTTCCACGTACTCACGAAATCCTTTAAAATATGTTCTGTTTTAATTTTTTTAAAGGTGGGTACATTTCGGGACGAAGAAAATCTTGATTATTTCATTATGTCGTGAAAATAAAAACCAGCCAAAATATTTTCCTTTCTGGAGACAATTATTTCTCATTTTCGTTGGTTTCTTTTTCGCTTGGTGGAAACTTGGTGATTGCTTTTTCATAGCTTGCTGAAAAACATGTTATCGTCAAGATACATTTTGAAATAATTAGGCTTAAAGGCTGAAGTTTGGAGGTAAATTATATTTCAAGTAAAAAAAACGAGCATTCTCATATTGGCAAAAATCCTTTCAAGACCGCCGTTTGCAAGAAAATCTTCCCAGCAAGTGACTTTTTTCTTTCGCGCCACTGATGGTGTAAGGATATTGGTGGGATGAGCTTTCTTTACTTAATTTCTTAGTCCTAATTGGTTTGCACAGTGCCTTAATTCCATTAGGACATCTATCAGCCTTGGAAATAACCTGTGGGATCAATTTTTGGGCACTGTAGTTCACTTTTTCATTCCAGATCCCCTTTCTTACTGTACCAGCAGATTTATTTTTCACCAGCATTTTTAAAATTGATCTTTATTGATTTTAAAGGTAATATTGCTTTTTCCAGGGTTCCCCTCAGCAATCCTGAAAATGTTTACAAATAAATTTCCAAGTAGAGGTACATTTTGCAGCTCTGGTGTGAGTCTGTTCTGAAGTTTTTTTGTCTGCCCAGAAGTATATAGACAGTGAGGTTTTCGCCGCTGCCGGACAGCGTAGAAAGCGATGGAAAGGTGTTTCCCGTCGCGTCACAGGGACTTATACAGCTCTTTCCTGGGGGAGAACTTAGTAACTTACACAGCTCCCGGTGACTTAACCTGCACGCATCACCCTCGCCGTCATTGATTTATGACGCGATACTCCTCACTCTATCCGTTCTGCTCTATCCTCATTATTTTGAAACCGGCCCGTCAAGGGCCTGTGATGCTCATTCCAGAGGTGATGAGACACAGAGACCTCTTACGAGTCTTGGGTGCACATGGGTTTCAGTGGAGATATACCCTGACAAAGGATCTCTTATATATATACCGCATTTACTCTCGAGGACCGCATGCCCTCCACTATAGTCGAGTAGAACATTCACCAGGCGTTTTCAGTCAAGAGCTTTGATAAAAATGTATCCCCAATCATGAGATTCACCTCATTTTAATGACTCGAAAGCTGAAACGTTTCAAAAATAAGAACAATCATATGTGAACTTGGATGTGCGTTGAAGCTGATTCAAGCTAATATATTTGCAATTTTTCCATTACCATTTCTTTTTCTGCCAAGATTGGTTCAGGATTTCTCATCAGAATCAAATACAGTGCAATGGGCACCTAAATTGTTACAAACTTTTATAAAAATGTTTGTTTGCATGCCTACAATGTGCACCCAGTTTTCCCTTTCAATTTTGAGAAAAGAGGTGGGCATGATGCTACTCAAGCAAATATTGTACAATTTATACCTAAAAGCATATATTAAATTGAGTGCCAAGTGCCTTCCAGTAGTAAGATGCGCACCTCAATTTTTGCATAGACTGTAATTTGCTCAAAAGCCTATCCCTGCATATGACACCCCCACCCCCACTATTTGAAAAAAGAAGTTTATAACAACAAGTAGACTTGGTACACTTATTAGAAAAAATAAACTGTTTAAGATTGCCCTCTTCATAGTAAATCTTACAGGAAAAGTACGTTATATATGAGGTCACGGTACAAGGCTGTTTTTCTAAAATTTCAGAGGGGAAAGAGGTGCCTTTCATATATGGGGTATACATTAAAAACATGTTTAAACTTTGACATTTGCCTCTAATAGGAAATTTTGCACCAACTTCATCAGAAAAACATATTTCAATGAAAAAAAAAATGAATCCAATTCATGTTTAATGAGTTACTTAATACAAAATTTGGGTGATATTTTTTAAACACAGGTATTATTGTTTTACAGTTGCTAAAAATAGGAGCACATATTTCTCAGGGTCAGGATTTTTCAAAATTTCTGATTGCAAATCCCCTGGTGCATGCCTTACTTATTGAAGGTTCTTGGTACTTATGTATAGATGGTAATTTTCTCCTAAAAAGACTCCTTTCTGACTATAGCACCACTGATTTCCTGAATTCCATTTTTTTTTTTAAATCCATACTCGCATATCACGTGTACCCCACTTTTCTGCCTTCAATTTGCAGAAGAAAGGTGCACATGGTAAATTTGGTATATCACAATAGGGACAGTCGAATCTTGAGTTTTGTTTCGGTAACCCTCGTCACCTTATCGAAACTACTTTCTTTTTAACAAAATTTAATTGAGTAAACTGGTAACCCACCGTTACAGTCCTAAACAAACTTTGTGAAAGACGGCGTCTACTTTCAAAACATGAAATGCCTAGCATGACAAGAGAAGCTAAGGTCTTTAAAAAAATCTCACCTTTTTGCATTCCTGCAGGAAAATTTTCGTTCAAAGTGTAGTTCCTCCTATGGGTGGCATTTTTTGCATCCCTGTCACAGGATTAGCAATGAGGGGATTTTGAATGCAATGGTTTTCACTTTCCCAGATTATTCTGGACAATGGCTTCCCATCCAAAGCTGCGCGCTTCAGTGACCTTTGGTCAAACCAAAATGCACAACAGTGCTCAATATATATACAATATATATGTTTTTATGTATATACACCAGCTTGGCCCCTTGTCATTTTCCCTTCTCTGCTGTTCTGCTTCCGGGTGGAGTGGCGTGTGGTTTCTACCCTGTGCCTGTCTTTGGAAGGATCTGGATCCCATTCGTTGCCTGCGTCTCTGTCCTGCTTTTTTTTTCTTTCTTTTCTGCTCTGATGCGTCAGTCGTGGTGACACTGTTAGTGTTATTGCCTGCGGCCTGGTAGGGATCCTCGCTTTCCATCTGCTGATGGCGCTTTCCTTTTCGGGCTCAGACTAGATAGTTTTCATCTTGCCTCTCAGCACGGCCTTCAGAAGAAAGAATGACTGGGCGTTGACAGTGTCATTACTGATGGCTTCATCTCTTGGGAGAATGTTAAAATAATCTACAGAGGGGATATCAGCAACAACAACAAAAAGATCTTCTCGAATACATATTTTTTTCCCGGCTGATTCTCAACAACTAAGCAGCAACGTCACATTGATATACCCTTTCCAACACATAAATAAGTGCGTACAATGGTCCCTATTGTATGAAGAAAACAACGTCTTTTAAACGACTTCGAGCTTAATATTGAATTACTCTGATGCTTTAAAGAATATTGGCTCCAATGTCTACATTCTTAAACTTTCTGAATTTAATGTACGAGTTATGCTTAAAAATTACAGGACGAAAAAAAATTATTTCAAGAAAAGTTCGTTAAAGCTTCATTGTATTTTTAGTCATCTTTAGAAGAATAGAAGATATGGAAAAGTTTTTGAGGATGTGTTTCGACAAGGGTTGATGAGTGAATTAAAAAGTTGCCCTTTTCCCGCGCTTTGCTTATAACAAGAATATTGCGAATGTTTTCATGAATTCGTGATTGATAACATTTCAAATTAAAATAATACAGTACATGAAAAATAGACAAGAATCCTTGTATTTTCAATATAATCTTTGTGATGTGAAGTTTTCTCAGCTCGCATGCCTGAATTGCTTGAGGTGTAAAAAAGCGCTCCTCTGTTACAAGTCACAAAAAACTTGGATTGACTACAGGAAAATAGTCTGGGTTTCTTCGATGGGCCAGTTGACAGGAGCTAGAGCGTCTGGAAATTTTAATATGAATTTGTGACTTTTATTTCCCCTCTGACTTAGTAAAATATCTTTAATAAAATACTTAATAAAATATCTGTAAAATATCTTAGCTTCTCGTTGTACAAGAGCAAGGAAAGGCTGAAAATTATTGATAGGCAACATGTTAAGTGTTATGCTCTGCCTCGTGTATCATATAAGCATGAACTGAGATTTCATCAGTTCCAAACTTTCTAGTAATTGCATACAATGCGTCCGTACTCCGAATTAAGACATCGAAAACTTGCAAACCTTCTAAAAATGTTACTTATCGTGAAGAACGATTCCCTTGCAGTTATATTGCACCTTGTCGCACAAAACACAGATGCGTTTGTCCATTTCCATTTTGAACTATAGAGGGAAGTTTATCTTTACGCAGTGGGAAGGCAAAAAAAAAAAAACCACTTCGACTTCGTATCCGTCTTGTGTGGAAGAGGTATGAGATGGGTACGAGCAGCAAATCAATTCCCGGCGAAGGGATCCCCTTTGAGGGGGGGGGGGTGTCTCTGGATCCTCTTGATCGCTTCAGCTTGCTTCCCTTCCGCGGAAGAGGAGGGCTATAGGGGAATCTCTTGTGGATTTCACGCGATGCAAGTTAATATTAAATACGCTTTTCCTCTCTCGTGTCTCCCAAGTTTTCCTCTTGTTTTTTATTTTTGTTTTGGGTAAGGATATGATGAAACAACGAGAAAAGCCGAGGTCGTCCACTCACATGTCCGAAGAGTCGTAGCTTGAAACATTAACTTTTTCCGTGGTTCACGTGAGAAATCCCAGTTACCCATTTAATTTACTTTCATAAATTGTATACATACATTGTTTCATACATTTTCAAGGGGTATACACTGCAGTCCGCACATTCAGGAAAATCTATCTTGAAAAATGGAAAATCAAATAATTAAAATAGCAATACATGTATTTTAATCTAACTTTAAAGTTTTATATTTCCTTTTTTTAAGAAACCAAATGTCGAATTATGAACAAGGTTCAAAGTTTAACGCCCGTCTGTTTTTCTCGTTTTAAAAATTTTAAGAGTTTTTACAAAACTTCGTATGTCATTTTCTCATTTTCTATCAAATGACTTATTGTTATCTTGTGATGTCAGAAAATATTGGCGGAACATATTTTGCAGCATGGATGTATCAACAAAAGGTCGAAAAGTAGTATTATTCTCTTTTTCTGTACTGACGGCTCGAAGTTTCTTCCTTCTAACGTCAACAAATTTAAAGCTTCTCTTTTCAGCAAAATTTTCTTCAATTCATCCATTGATATGCACATCATGAAATATGGAGATGGAAAAGCAGAAAAGAATTTCGAAGGGTTAACTGAGGGAGGCAATCTCGAGGGATATTCATAGAAAATAAAAGTTCATCATTGTTTCTTTTTGTAAATTTGAATCGTCAAGGGGCCGATTTCATTCTCACTCGCTGTAATGCAGTTGTCAACATTTCTGCCGGAGGGATTCCGCATTTGAAGTTATATCAAAGGGCGGAACTCTTTGAGATTGGGGAGAGTTACAATAATGCATGGAAGAACCAACTCTTGAAGAAATACATACGGAGGAAAAATATCATGTGAAAAAAAGCAAAAATGTCATTCAACATTCGTGTGAATTCGCAATCCATTCATGATATTCATTTTTTGATCTGTATTCAAAAAGTATGTAAAATATTCCTTCTGTATATATAAAGAAGAAATGAATGAATTGTTGATCTCTGGATGAACCTGTAACTCGTACAAAGATTTCAAGTTTTTCTTCATTAGTTATTCTTTTTTTCACGAATCACTCTGAGCAACTTTCTCTTTATCTCTCTCGTTTGACTTCGATAAATTGTTGATGAAATTCCGACTTATAATTCCAATATTCAACTCATTAAAGTAGCAGTACTATACATGCTGTGATAGTCATATTTCTGCTTGGATGTATGTACCGAATTTTTGTGTTCCCATGATTCCTGACACCATCGCTCAGAGAAAATAGGAAAAATGACCCTCAACATCCGTGTGAATTCCCAATACATTCGTCATCCAGATACTTCTTCATCGTATCCATCAACATTAGATTTTCAGAAGCCCTACTCTATTGAGGCACCCGCACTGCAATTGAAGAAAATACATTTAAAGAAAATCTTTCTGGAGAAAAAAAAAATCAAATGATTGGTTGATGCCAGGATGAAGAACCTGTAACTCGGGAATAAAGCATTGGTTTCAGGGTTTTCATATTATTTAGTAATTTTTTCATAAATCACTTCTGAGCATATCTCTCTCTCTTTCTCTCTCGCTCTTATTTCTCTCGTTCGGTTTCAATAAAACGTTGATTAAATTGACGAAAAAATGTCCGCTCCTTCATTTAAATGCTATATGCCGTAATAGTCGCATTTCTGTTTGGTTGCATGTATCACGTTTTTGTGTCTCCCTGATTTGTGACGCCATCGCTCAGTTCCGCCCGGATCCCGAAAAGCAAGAATTCGAGAAGCAAGCTGCACGCTCATATACTGTCTATTCTGCTGCGGGGTGGGGGGGGGGGGATAGAGAGAATGACGACGACGGCGGCGACGACGATGCCGACATCGTCGACACCACCTACGGTGTCGACGGAGAGGGAAAGTAAGTTCTGGGTTGCTGGTCAGAATACTCAGAAAACGGGAGAGAGAAAGGGGGGAGACATGAGGAGAGGGAGAGCGAGAGTATATGGAGTTGAGGGTTTTGGAGAGGATTTGTGTGCCCGGCGAGTGTTGGGAACGACCAGCCGGTTTGGCGACTCAAAACATTGTTTGGCACAGAAATAAACCTTGCTTTGCGAAAAATAAATCAGGTTTACCGCACTACAATGACGCAAACATCATTTGAACTTGGAGGATTTCCGCTTCAAGAAATCTTATTCTTTTCGGTCAAGCTCGGGAATGACATATCCGTGAATTTTTGTGATGCGCACCCTTCATTAACTTTTATGCATGCACTCATTCTGCACATGAATGCGTTTAAATGACTATATATACGTGAAATCTTGAAATTGTATCTTCATCCATTTCCGATTCGACTAGCCAGCTGAGCATGTAAAGTTTTTGAAGTAAATGAGTAAAATGCCTTTTGAAAATAATTTTTTTTTAATTATGTCGAGTTGTAGAAACAAAATTTTGGAAGTTTGGAGCTCAAGTGATCAGATTTATTCAACTTTAAATAATTTCGAATTCGATATTCGCAGTCTTTAAGCTAGCTTCGAAGTACTCCACAGTCCACATGAAATCTTTTTAAAATTAGAAGACAAATTAAAATCGTAACAGTTTTTTTTTTCGATTGGCCTGATCGCAGTTGAATTCTTTGTAGCATCTCACGCGCCTATTTCTTGGGAAGTTTCACTGGACAAATGTGGGATACGTTTTACTCAAATATATGTTTTGATTTTTGGGGGGGGGGGGATTTCTCACACCAATTTAATTTTTAATGGGGTTTTAAAATGGTGCTTGGTATTTAAGTTAATGCCGTACATTGAAGAGTTATATATAAAAACTTCCAACAGCTGAGCTGAATCGATCACTATATATATAGGTTCTGATCATGTCTTTACATACATCTGTTTTCCGCGGCTACCATGGGGTAGGGTGCCCACGGCTTTCGGGATCTCCAACCTTCTGAACCCCCCCCCCCCCCCCCCCCCCCCCCCCCCCCCCCCCCCCCCCCCCCCCCCCCCCCNTTTTCCCCCCCCCCCCCCCCCCCCTTTCTATGCGTTTTTGCGCGCGAGTGTCGATCAGCGGCATTTTGGGGGGAAATGTGACCCGGTCGCAGGGCCCAGTGCTTTCGGATCGACCTCGGAGCAGGTCACGCACGCCGGGCATTACCAAATGTTTTGTTTCATTTCTTTTTTCCCTTTCCTAATTGTGAATGGCGGTTGTGTTGTTCCTGATTTTTTTTTTCCTGGCGGGCTCGATTATTTCATTTTCAAATCAAATTTTTGCCCAATTGAATTGTATTCCGATTCGATGGATGTATGTGAAGCTTCAAGAATTTTCGAAGACTTCGTGAGTCGTGATAGAGACGCTTATTTCCGGAATTGCATGCTCCGCAGTGAATATCAGAAAATCGTGGAGAAATTATATTTTTACATCGAAGTGACCTTATATGATCTGCGTCGAAATATTAATCGAGTTTTCTTCTTTCAATGATCACATTCCATTCATGTAACCACAGTAGAATGTTTTGCTCCGCTTGAGTTTTCTATTGAGTGAATTTACGGCGTGAATTTCTAAACGAAGCGCTCGTATTTTCATTGCTGTGCTTCTACTTCATACACTATTTAAAATAAATTCAGTTCGTAAATTAGTCGCGGGTTCGAAATATTCGCCCAGAGATAAATTAGTAATTTTTTTAGCCCTTCCTTATTTTTTTCGCGTCAGATCGACTGAAGCATTTTTGCTATTAATCTTAGAACATCGGATGGCTTTATCCATCTAAAGGTTTGATTGAAATCTGTCTTAGTTGATACTCTCTGCAGCAGATTGAAAGAAACATGATAGTTTTAAAGATTTTCACGAGCGCTTCGAATGAAACTGCGGAGTATATATACGTACAATATCGTGATATTCAACATAATATATTTGTATGCGGCATATTTCATTTCAAGGTTTTTGCGATGAGTACTATATACAGTACTTGCACTGTATATATGCTCACCATTAAAAAAAAACAATGCATATTTTTCTTGAGAAAAACAGTCATTTTCTCCCAAGAAAACACGCGAACTCCAAAACAGCTAGCAAACAAAAATGCTCGTGAAATTCTTGAATTTCTCCTTATGCTGCTGTTCTCGACACTGATGAGATGGAACTTCGAACTTATTTTTCTATTGTTGCGGGGAAATCCAGGTACCCGTGAAGGTACTTTCTTCAACGGTGTTGTGTTTTGAAAGCGACTCTCTGAAATATTGTCATAAATTCAGTCGTCGCCGCGACGATGAAGAAGCAGTCGACGCCAGTCGCATTTTCTGTGCGTTTGTTTTGCAAAATTTGTGTTGCTCTCATTTGAACAATTTATGTAGATCCGCGTTTCCCTGCGAAACAAAGGAGGTGGAAAAAAAATGGTGGAAAATAATTCATAATTAATGCAGAAATGCTTGCAATGCACATGAATTTTACCTACTGTACTTTGATTCAACTCAATCATTCTATTGAAAGTGTCACGCTACTTTCTACTTTTTTCTCAAGCATTAAACAGTTCAGAAACAATTTTATCAACCATTCATCAGACAATTTGAATTTTATTACGCATTATTCCTATACGCTTCTGAAAAAAAATCATTCAAAGGGTTTGGTCCAATCCAGGAAAAGCATTTCAGCAAACATCCTGTGTCAATATGCTGTACATTTGAAGTAGAAAAGAAAAGCGTAACCATCACTTATCAAGATTATCAAAGAGCTTTTTTGGCGAGATTCAAACCATCTTCAAATCTATTTCGATGGTTTTGGAAATTACTCAGAAATTAGTTCGTCTTCGAAGTAAAGGTGAAGATATGTTCCGAAGCAACAACAACTGTCTGCAAAGGGATCCTTGAGTTGATCTCCAGAGATATGCAGTCTGCTCAGCTAAACAAATGAGTTAACGAGCAACTCATCCTTGAGACACCTTCAGTGGAGATAAAACGTATATACACAAACACATATACCGGGGTTTTATAAATAAGATTCCGTGTTCTCGTCTCTCTCGAGAATCTCCCGAGTATAATTGCAGCTTCGTGCCGAAAAACGGTTCCTATATTCCCCCTTCATTTCCCGACAAACAAAGTTGTCATTTTATTTTTTAATTTTTTTTGGCGGATAAAACCTACTGACTCGGGTTGTTTTCTTCCACGGATGGATGGAAACGAGCACCTGTGAGAGTGCACGCAGGGAAAAAACCGAGGCTCCGTTGTTGGGTCGCCCCAAAAACATCTTCGACGAATAAAGACGACGACGTCAGCGAACACGTCGAGGAAAATAACTTGGCGGCATTCCAGAGTGCTCACAAGTATTTTCCCTTGTCGTGAGTATGAAAATAGATTTTTTTCCTGCCTTTTTTTCTCTCTCTCCCCCCCCCCCCCCCCCCCTCGTCGACGTTTCTCGATCTCTCTCCCCCCCCCCCACCCCCCTCGTCGACGTTTCTCGGCATGACGCCTTCGAAAAAATCGGAAGAGCTGATCGTCACTTCACCCCGTTCGTGTAACTTTTGGAGGCCACAAATATTATTTTTGTTTCATTTTTTTCGAATGTCTCGGACATTTTGCAGTGTTTATTTCTCACTGATTCTGACTTCCTGTATGTTATACACATACTGTAGTTCTGCATTGGCTCTTTGACTTTTTTTTTTTTTAAGAAAATTTTCGCGTCTGCAGCATGTGGAAAAATGAGCTATATGAAGTTGGTTCAGCGTTTCTCGCGGTGTTTGTAAACAGAGAGTCGCGGGGAGAAAACTTTTTTCTTCCTGCTTGTGTCGGAAAAGTTTTTGAGGGTCGAGGTAAATTCATCTACAAACCTGTCAAATGTTTGTGAAACAGGAATCCTTGGACATTCTTCCATCGGCTTTTTTTTAAATTCTGCGTAATGTCATGCTCCGGGCCATTTTGACGAGAAAAGATTGGAATTCAATCGAAAGATTTTTTCTTATCTTAAGAAAAAGAAAAACCTCGCTAATGCTGAGGAACTACATGTGTAAAATGTACTCAACTGATACAAACCGTTTAACATGAAATTAGAACGGAATTCGGGTGTTATCGATGACGAAGCATCTATTTACGCCGTGAAAAAAATTTGCCGACCGAATTTTTGCTATTATTCTTAGCCGAAGTTCTTGATCCAGACATTGGGAGCAGAAGTCAAGTTCAGTGCTCATCATTTTACTTACAGCAATTTTAATTTCTAAATTCCGCCTCTGCAAAATTGTACCGTGAAAGAAAAAACATAATGCACGGCTTCGTTGATAATTTCATGGTAATGCCGAGTTGTTCCGTGACTTTTGGAAGAGACAACTATTTTAAACGTTGAAGTCTCTTCCATCAACTCAAATGATCTAATGACCTTTCTACTGGGTCTCCAAAAATGCTGGGAAAAATGATCATTCCTGGAAGAAATACTCGAGTAAAATTGCTTGCAAAGAAACGGAAACGGTAGTTGATGATTCCGATAGAACCGAAACAGAGGAAGAATCAAAACAACGAGTCTAAAAAGAGCAAGTGCACAACATAACATTTGCCGATTTTTAAAAACATCGAGTTGCATCCTCATTGGTCTTATGTTTTTCTTGGTTCCCCAGAAAAATAAAACCCCTAAAGGCCTATCAAAATTCAAGTTATTCAGGTTTGAGTATGTATGTGTTATTCCAGTTAGAGATGTCGATATATGTTGTTTTACATGAATCTGAACTCTTGAATTCCATACGGGATCATTTCCATCCCATGGGAGACTTGGGATATCTTAGAGCACATATTAGTGTATTTTATTTTGACCAAAGACTACCCAAATTTAGTCTGGGCTGAGTTGCCCAAGACAAGAAAAATCCGGGAGAACTTTCGTATTCAAACCATTCAATGCTTATCCCTGATAGCAGGTATGCAGAGAAAAAAACCAGTCCATTTTCTCGTTTCAGCAAAATGTTCCTGCTTTGAGGAAAAATTTAGTCTATTTCTCGAGCCTCGACTAATCATGTTCTGCTGATCATACAAAGATTTTTCTATGCACTTCTTGTTGCAAAATTGTGTACTCCGTCTCTGCTGTAGAAAGGTTAACAAAATCCAGACAGTAACTGAAACAAAAATTGGACATCTGAGAAGGTTTTTGATTTTTGGAAGCTTGATCCAGCGCGTGGCGAACCTAGAGCTTTTACGTTGCTGACTAGTGCAGCAGTTTTTGCTGAAAAATTCCGGAGGTGCCAAAAATTCAGCAAGCCTATTTGACATGCACATTCACACTTTCTCCTCCAGAACCAAAAGACAAGTCCTTGCCAAAGGAAAAAAAGCCCCAAAATTAACCAAAAGGGGTGACCAGGAATGATCCCATCAGACAAAAAAAAATTCCCCCCTCTGTCGATCCCCGTGATAAGGGTCACTCGATTTTCAGCTCGTGTCATGTTACGGAAGGAAAACTGGACGGTACCTCACCCCCAGGCCCCCCGGGGTTCGGACTTGGCACCGTATTTGCTAAACTCTTCCCTTTCTTTTTTTTTCTATTTCATTTCCGGCGACTGTCCCAGCAGTCGGCTGCTTTATCGATGTTTGGAGGGTTTGGAATAGTTGTGCTTTCTACCCACGAAAGTCCAGACGACGAGGGGCCACCAGAATAACGACTGCTGCTGGACGAGCGCTCTGAATAATTGATGTCGGCGGCGGCTCTGGGTAGCTTTTTACTCACGCATTTTGTATCCGTTCGTTGAAAAGAATAAATGGTACCATGCCAAATTTAAATGACGTTGTGGGGAAAGATGGTCTTAAAAAATGCCTTTTCGATGCATGCGTCATATGCTAATGTTTAATAGGAATGCTGCTGAAAAAATATATTTTTGTGTGACCCGCTGCAAAATTGCGTAGGTCAGATAATTGGGAGCGAGAACATTTTTTAAGCTAGCAGAGTATCCCATTGTTTTTAAAAATCACAATTACGATTAAAAAACTATTTTTCCAGTTCGGTGTATGATTTATGAATCTAGACATGCATGAATTTCCCGGGTGGATCCTATATGGAATTTTTTTATCTCAAGTCTTAGAATGCATTTGTTGAGGTTCTTCGTTGTAGACACAACCAAATTCAGCCAAGAAAAATTCCGAGGTAAGCCACGTTATCCATTCCAGATCAATTTCTTCTCAAATTTTAGCGCACAAACAATTCGTAACGTCGCTTGATTTGGTTAAATCATTTAATCAATTTTCCGTACTATCCATAAAGTTTATTATGTAAATAATGTTGATGGATGCCAATTTTTTGGATAATTTTTTTTAATTTGAAGGATCTGCTGACTAACTGATCAAAGTCGGTCAAAACAGCTTTACGTCTTACTCACGAGGATTCAATTTAATTATTCAAATGAAAACAATACTTGCAAGTAATAAAACGTGAACCCCAATCTAATAAATCGATGACAGTCACGTAAAAATTCTTTAAGCAGTTTAACTAAACTTTTTGAGAAGATCAAATCGATTTCAACAACATATTTTCGAAAATGTGAATGCTTTTGAGCCCCGATAGCCTATTAATTTTAATGGTCATTCAAAAATAGTTCTTGCTTACAAAAAATAGTTTTGTTACAACAAACCCTCGAATAACATCAAACGTAAAGAGAACTCTTTAGTGTTTCAAATTCGTAATGCTTTTCACGAAACTACAGCCTGAAGGGAAATAATTCTGCAGAATTGTAATTCAGGAATAGTGCAGATCGAAGACTTGTGAGGAAAAACAATATTATTTGACAGATGAATTACTTTTTATAAAATCTACTTATATCCGTATGTGCTATAGAAGTATACAGTATAGAGGAATATTTAAAAGAACACGGGGCGAACCATCTAATGTATTTAAACTTATTTATTTTAATGTTGTGTCTGGGCTTGAAAAAAAAATACTGCACCTTCTACCGGGTAGAATCTAAAATGCTTCATCAGCAGAAAGCGGATGTCTGAAATCCAGAACTTGAGCAACATTTTCTTTTTTACATTCACGAATGAAACTCATGAACGAAGTTGAATGAATTCGCTTACTTTTATGCATCATGACCGTAGTGTGAAAAGAAATAAATTTGAGATTATCGTCATTCAATAATCAGTGATGAAGACAGAATAAAAGACGCATGAAATTCTGCCTGTGGGATGAGATCACAATTTTTTGACAAACTGTGCAGCCTGTGAAACGGCATTAAATATCTCCGGGTGGGACATTATACTTGCATTCGTTGAAATAGTGTCCTGGATCACGCCTACGGTCTATGGAAGAGTCCTTTTTATTTCACGGCATGATTAAAGATGCTTCAAAAATGTACGAGGTAAAAAAAGATGTATGCGAGTTCAGTCTACGTTGTTCTGACACATCAAAGCCAAATTGAAGCACTCTGGAAACAGATTCAGTGTTTAAAAATATTCCTCTCATCCGGAATTCGACTCAATTTCAATGCACGAATTTCTGTTCACCAGCTTTGTTTTTGTATTATAAAAAATTTAGTAGATTAAAAAATTAATCTAAAAAACCACGTTTAATTGTCATCAGTTTCTAAGCTATCCTGAAAGTTTCAGCTTGCTAGCTAGTCAGGAAATGAGCAAAATTTGAGTTGCAAAATTTGATCCAGACAAACAAATGGACAGGAAAGCGAGTTAATAAAAACGTGTTAAAAATATATTGATACTGTATTTCCCTTTTTTCTTTGAAAGTTGAAAAATGAGTTCATTTCAGTTGAATTCCAAAGCAAGGATGGCATGATTGTTGAATAACAGTATATGTATATATGGCCAGCGCAGATAATTTTTCAAAAATAATTTTGGAAAAGTCTGTCCGGCCATTCAAAATCTATGTACTGTGCAGCAGCATAGGCAGGAAATCAAAATTCATGGGAAGGAATGTCTTGAAGTTTCCGTTTCATTCATTTTAAATTCTCCCCTTGATTTCCTCATCATAAAAGCTTTATTTTCCGCTTGACAGCACTCACAAGGTTCAGAAAATTTCGCACGCATCCATTTGACACATTCCGACCAATCATAAGTAATTCATATTGTGGGTATAAAAATAAAGTATATCACAGTACATGGGATGGCATGCATAATGAATTGCCCTTTTTTTCAAACTAAATTTAATTGGCCGATGATGCATACAGGAGGAAGAAAATGTCCTACAGTAGCAGATGCAAATCCTTTGAGTTTCTCCTTTAGCATTTTTGCGCTTCGAGAAAAGTTCGGAGGAGTGTGATTCTGTGACATCGGTGATATGTTCTGTGGAAAGGCGAATGGGAGATGCTGGTATTCAGTATGACCTGTCCGCAAGATTGATTCGGATGTGAGGAGGAAAGAGGCTTTTCGTGTGATTACAGATACAGAGCAGTATGGCGGCTGCAGGAGAAACCACGAGAACGTCGGAATCTGGAAGCTCAAGACTGACGTACAGGGTGCTAGAAAAAAAACGAAGAAGAAGATTGTATCGCAGGCGATTCACCACTTTATTATAACAATGATTTAAAAAGCTATTAAACTTTTATTGCCATTATTTGAGAAACAAAATCGACATTATACTCGCCCTTGAGATCACGTGCATCTGAAAAACAAATTGGGTATACAGTAATTTTTGTTTTAAAAAAATATCCCCAAAATACCGCTGTTCATACATACTGTACTAAGTTTTTGCTTGAAATACAGTGAGACCCCCAGATGTGGATGAAATGGGTGAATGAAGATTGTCACCAAGTCAAAATGTCCCAAAGTTGAGTCTCATTTTCCCATAGATTCGTATTATATAATTTTTAATTGGTGTTTTATGGAAGAAATATTCTTCATAATTCCATGAAACAAAAATTTTTCCACTTGAATTTGATTCAGTGAATATCTTTTCAACTCAATAAGAACATTTATAGCATTGAATTGTGTACTTCTGTACAGTACATTTAAATGTTGGCATCTGTAAAAATAAGCATTCAAGTCACAAAGAGTGAAGGAAGTCCCTCTATGCTATAGGTAATTTCCTTTAATTAGCTGAATGGATGGTAAAATGATGGGAAAATACCAAAGAATTTTGTTGCATGGATCTTAGGGTTGGAAATATCTATTTCTTGCATTTGAGCCTAGTAAAAGTAAATTTTCCTGAAATGTATTGTTACTTTTATCATGCAATGTCTACATGTCAAGTCAGTGTCTGTATGTTGGGCCTTTTTTATGCCTTTTTCATTGAGAAACATATGTACCTATGTTGAATTGCCCGCATGTCAAAGTGTCCGCATGTGGGGGTCTCACTGTATGTCGTATTCAGAGCTGAACCCAAAATGCACAAGCTGCAATAATGATTCTGGATTGATTGTGAAATAATTTCAGCCTCCTTCGGAATACAGCTAGTATATCTCATTATGGGGATTATCCTATTCAATCAAGCTCGATTGCGTAAGAAAGTTTTTCTGGCGAAGAACATCTCGCAATGAAAGACAAATAAGATATTAATTTCCCTTTACAATAAAGGTTCTTGCAAAACATTTCTTGAAAATTCAGGATAGAAATCCAGGTTTAAAATGGCTTTAAAAGTTTAAAGTTTGAAGATCATTCCTGAAAATTGTGAAGGGGTTACGTACTGAAGTTTTTTGTGTGGAAAGATAATCTTTTTTTTTTTTTAACTCCACGCTTTTTATGAATGGCACGTTCAAAATTATACGTGTTACTTGATGATATCAGATCTAAAAATTATTCAAAGTGTTGAAAATATTCTACTTATGATTCACTAGTTCCCGTCGCATTCAAATTTCATGGTTGAAGATTTCATGCACGCCTTTATGATTTTTCAATTTATTTTAGGTTGTTGCCCTTAAACAACTGCAACGATGCAGTTGCTTTGAAATTTGATGCTCTTCATGGAATAAATATGCACCGTACATTCTCGTGCAATTTCCAACCTAAAAACAAGTTGGTGCAATTTCAAACCTGTTTGTAAAAAAATATGCAACGACCCTGAAATTAGCGCGGGGAAGCAGAAATTTTTGATCATTAATTTTTCTCTCGACATTTTTTCGAAGTCAATGTAATTTTAAAAATTGAAAAGGAGTCCCTGAAATATTCGAGAGTGCTTTCAGTTTCAAATCTGACCTTTTCTTTTTAATAGGGAACCCGTTTAGATTACACAAGCAAAGGCCTCGGCATCAGGGCAAAGAGTGTAGCAGGTATTCCAGTCACATCTTCTGCTCCTCTCCGCCACACAGTGCCGGGGTGCTGGGGTATTGGCTGGGAATTTCCTAGGGAGAGCCCGGGATTCGGGATTTCTGGAAACCCGACGAGAAAGATAGGGAGGAAGCACGGGGGGGGGGGGGGGGGGGGGGGAAAAATGGGAAATTATTTTCCGGTTATGAAANGGGGGGGGGGGGCAGAGACAGGAAACTTTCCTGTGAGGATTTACAACCAAGTGTAAGGAGTGACAGGATTCAAGGCGAACCCCCGATCTGCTGAAGGACACAACGGACCCTTTTTCCCCAACACCATCATCATCATCCAGACACGCATCTCGCCCCATGCATAGCTTCAGTACCTTCCGTACCAGCACCATAGCAACCCCCCCCCCCCTCTCTTTTTCCTTCCACTGAAACCCACCACTTTTCCCTCTTTATTTATTCTTTCTCTCCGCTTTTATCGTCTTTTTTTTTGTCGTTTTAGTTCGCTCAATATTTAGTCCTCCGCGCGCGGAGCAAATGATCCAAGCAATCTCGGGGATAGTTTCTTCCGGGGGAGCCACGATGAGGTCTGACCATGTCTCAGCGACATCTGCGAGAACAACTCGATATTTTTTCGTAATCTTTTTGCTCTGTCATTGACTGAAGACAAATTAGCCCTACCGAAGCCCAAAATCAAACCTATTGAACAAACGTAACACTTGTAACATGAGCCTGACAGGAAAGGTTTGAGTAAAATCTAGCATAGACGATTCAATTTAAACTGATCTCTCTTGAAGTCCAGAGAAAGATAAAAAATCGTTTGCTTTCTGTCACATATGTAACTAAGATAAAGAGGAATAACTTTTTAAGAAACCGATAAATCGTAATTCACGCAAACACGGAACTAACTACTGTACGAATGAGAAGGATGAAGAAATCAACTCTTGATTACGCGGAGAGAAAAATCCCGAAAACTAGTGCCATATTTTATTTTCTTTCATTACAAATTTTCCTGCGATTTTGTGCCGTACGCTTGATACGTTTCCCTATTTGAATTTTTGCAGATGAAGAGTGCAGAAGCTGGTTGAAAAATTCCGAGCTATTCGCGTCTCTCTCTCTCATCTCGGTTTTTATTACGTTTCGCAAAAAAAACGGGTTTCAAAAACGCTTTCACGCTTTGTCGTCGAAACATTTTTATGCGGATTTTCTGCCGTTTCCTGGAAAACGATTTTCTAAATTACGCCTTCGAGAGACTTGAAAATAAGTAGAAGAAGAAATGGACAGCCCGGACTCGTCCATCCCTTCGTCGGCGACGGGTGATGACACTTCGATCTCGACCAACAACGCTTCTCCTGACGTGCCACAAGAACCGACCCTGTCTTCGGGTACCTCGGGTTCTCTCGGGGTTCCAGACGGTGTCGAGCCGACCGTCAGTATAGACGACGATGTCGAACAGAGCCCGACGACCTTCTCAAAGAGCCCCACCACGAATGAGAGCCCTGACAGCTCCACTCATCCGCCCGACGCCGAAGACGTTCCTTTGAAGCCCGAGACCAGTTGCAAAGTGAGCTCCTTCAAAAGTCCTTGATTATATACCGAGTTCTTTGAAGATCTTATTGTGGAACTCTTGTTAATTGAGGCTCAATCAAAAGGAATTTCAAATATAGATCAAGTGCTCGCTTTTTGATCAATTCGAGATGAAGAAAAAAAACGAAACGACGTTTAAAATTGGAAGTCTTGCTCGCTTCTATAAGCGTTTGAATTTTGCTTGAAACTTCTTTGCGATTTTTAATATTGAGTTTGACACATTATTCATTACATTTCTTTCAGATATCGAAGGAAGCTAAACAAAATATTTTATTATTTATGCGAAATCGTGGAGCGGTATTCGAATTATGTTTCGGGTACTGAGTGCAAAGCTCCTATAAGTGAGCTTAAATTAATGAATACTCTGAATAATTTACAGAGCTGAAATTACATAACGGTAATCCATCACCATGAATGCAATTGATCAATCTTAAATTTTGATCAGGAGCAGCAGAAACAAAACAGAATTTATCATTCAAATTCGAAACATTACCTTCTTCAGAACTTACTCGGACGTTCCTTCCTTTTCTCTTTACTTTGTTTTTGTTTTTGTTGGGAAAACTACATTTGAATATATTTGATTTCAATCCTATGTGGGCATTTTTTTAGTAAAACCTAACAGTTTTAAATATATGACTATCCGTGATCAAATTGAAAAAAAAAATTCCGGGAACAGGATGCACTTCGAAATCTTTAAATATTTGTATTCCTGTGATGTGGAACTCCTCTTATCTGGGATTCAATCGAGAAAAAAAAAACTTGACAAGCCATCCTGAAGTATTAATCTATTATTGGGAGGAAAATGTGGCCTGGAAAGCCGTAATTGAAGAAAATCTTCATAATTACCGTCAATAATTTGTGATGCCATTCTATTCGGTGAATCAACACTTTTAGTCGTTTGTACATCGAAAACGGTTATCTCATTGCAGGTTATTTTAAATATTCAATGAATCCCTGATGCATAATTGGATCATCTATTGCGATGAATATTGAGATTTTCCGCAGTGTCAGTTATGAAGTTGATTTTCGTGTCGATTTATAATTCTCATTTGTTGTAATATTTCATCATTCCGGTGATTCAACCGTACTTTTTTTCTAATACAGTATGATATTTGGTTCACTTCTCTCGCAGTGCAATCTTTAAAAATGCTATGGCCCGAACGTAGAAATAGTTTTTTGCACCTTCCAAATTATCCGCTTCAATTATTCGATTTTTTGCTTGCTCAGATCACCGCCAGAGGTATTTTGAAGCGACGATTGGCTTCAGAATCGACAGACGATCACGGAGTTATTGACGAAAGAAGAGCATTTGAAAATGGATGCAGTTCCGGTGCTTCGCAAGCGAAAATTCCCAGGAAGAGGAAGCTGAACTTCAAGGATGTCACAGTATACTATTTCGGGAGAACGCAGGTAATTTTATTTTGGACATGGTAACTGAAATTGTTGACATATGAGAGATAGAGAGAACATGAAAGGCATTTCAAATTCCACTTGACAGGATTTAATCGCCAAACTTCCGATTTTATCAAGCGTTAAATCTCATATGGCCACTCAAATTACGACTCGTCCGCAATTTGAGCCTACTACTGCTGGGAAAATTCAAATCTGACACACATTCCTTGCTGTTTCGAGCATTTTCCGTGCTTAATAATATTAAAACAACGTTTCTTCTTTTTCAAAATGTAATGTTTCAATTAGCCATACATGCCCTCATTTGCATGATCAGGAATAATAATTGTTTCCAAACGTATTTTCTGAGCCCCTGATTCCTCGAGGTAAGCGATTCGCAGACTTGGAATGCCTGGTTCAAGTGCTGCATACATGTTATTATATATGAAAAGTGAAATAAAATAGAGCACGTTATAATCTAAAAGCTTGAAATTTGTAAATCGAGTGACTTGATTTATAAATATGTTCGTGCAGAAACACGATTTCACTTAAACGAGCCCTCGTTCATGATGATCATAAATTGTAGCACAGAAGAATTATGCATACGCTTGCTCGACAAAATGGAAAGAATGCACGGAATGAAAGAATAATGTCAAGAATAATTCAGTTCATAGCACAATGTAAGATAATACGAGGGGTGCTTCATAATGCTTTCGACTCAGTCACTTGCCGTCGTCGGAGGCGGATGCAATTTTTTTCTGTTGTTTATTGCAGATTTCAAGCTGCATTAAAAATATTCCAGATGCAAGAGACATCTGAGTGCTGAGGCAGTTATATCCAAGGGGATTTCATTTTAAAAGTTCAAAACTACATTATGGCTGCAGGAAATAAAAGAGGCTGGAGCATCCTCACTCCTTGAATGTTAAAAGAGGACCCTTGTTATTGTCTCTGATCACAGGTTTCATGAAGACAACAATCACACACACAATCAGCAAATACAATCTCGCATTGTGCAATAAAAACTCACTTTTAAAAAGAAAAATAAAACCAGCGAAGAAAAAATGCTTCGCCTATGGCGCAATTCCCGACGCGCAAACTTCCGAAGCAAATAACTCCGCGAATTTTACACTTATAAAATTTCACAATATCTTAAATTGAAGCCAAAGATGTTCTTCAACCTTTTTTGTATAATATAAAAATTGACCCAATTAAAAAATCGTGAGATATTCTTACCTTTCTAAACCTAACTTTTCTTTGGTGATAAGAATCTGGAAAACCTTCATGCCAGATTGTTATCTCACTGATGCACAAGCTTTTGGTGCAAACAGTGACTTCAAAGAAAAGTAAATTGATTTGGCATTGAATGACACTGTGATCAGAAAATAATGTTAATGTTATTTACTTCAGATATTGTCAGAATTCAAGAATCCATTGTCTCCTAATCAAGTTTGAGTCATAGTTAGTGTTTGTTTAAGGTGGTCCATCAATACATGTTCAATCTAGAAAGAGTTGCCCAAATAATACGAAATGATTGCGAAATTTGATTTACAGCATCAAAAAAACAATAATTATCAATTCCCACTGAAGGATACAAATGGATGCTTTCTTTGAACAGTCGTCATTTGGATTAATCATATGAAAGACAGGAATAGACACAAATAGCTCACGATACCTTTCAATATCTGTCCAGTTTTGCAAATTATTCAGAATCTTATCAATTCAATATCTTTGGAAATATTTTGCTGGAATTTTTGATGGCTGGTCGTGGTGCATTTCTGCTCCTTGGGTGAATATAGTGGAAGGCTGAAACGACAAACTTGCGTTTCTCAGAAATCACACAATCAGCAAATACAATCTTGCATTGTGCAATAACAACTTGCTTTCAAAAAGAAATAAAATCAGCAAAGAAAAGATGCTTAGCCTATTTGGTGCAATTCCCAACACACAAACTTTGGAAGCAAATAACTTGCAAATCTTACACTTAGAAACTTCCGCAACCTCTTAAATTGAAGTTGAAGATGTTCAATTTTTTGTTAATCACATAAAATTTAACATAATTCAAAAATCCTGAGATATTCTCACTTTTCTAAACCTAACTTTTCTTTGGTGATAAGAATCTGGAAAACCTTCATCCCAGATTGTTATCTCACTGATGCACAAGCTTTTGGTGCAAACAGTGACTTCAAAAGCCTTGTTTCTAAATTTAGATGAATGAATTTTTTTCTGCAACAATTGTTCTACAATGCTTTGACGCATCAAAAAAAAAATGTTGGCCCACCCACTGAAAAATATGTTAAATAAGAAACTCGCTTCAAATTATGTTACCCCCTCGGTATTTATAATTGCGAAGGGTTCTGACTCGGAAGTTCGAGTACCCTGGAAAGCTCTGTCTTTTGTATCCATTAATAAATTTCCGAATTCATCATATCATACGAATTTTTTTTTTTCACAGGGATTCACTTGTGTCCCATCCCAAGGCGGGGCCACACTTGGCATGCAGAACAATCATTCACACGTGGAAACATTCTCACTCGGGGACCACGCGAAAGAACAGCGCAGAGCGCACCTGAAAATTCTCAAAGAGCGCAGACGCATTCGCGAAATGCAACAGCGTCAACTGCAGCTCATGAAAGAACAAGAGATCCAACGGGTCAAATACCTGGCGGATATTTGTAACGCCGCTGCTGCAGCCACAGCTGCAGCAGGATTAAGCCCAGCTGGCAATTGTGGCGCATCATCATCATCATCATCATCTTTGTCGCTGTCGATGCATGATCCGTCGACAGAGCCAGTGTCACTCGCGACGAACTTCTCGTGTCGATTGGACGCGGCGGCGGCGGCGCAACAGCGACTCCTCGCTGCGAACGGCGGTCGCGACGAAGACGCCGAGATCGAAGAGGATATTGAGGAAGAGGAGCAGTTTGATGACGAGGCGGAAGAAGATTTGGAAGAAGACATGGACAATGACGAGGATGAGGATGAAGAAGAAGAAGATAACGACCCTGCAACCTGGAACTTGGACGTGAACGGGTTTGAAGAGGACCTCGAGGACACGTATTTCTTCCTTCAGGTGAGTTCCTATAATAGATTTTGACAAACTAACTACGAGACATGTTTGGTTTCCGAGCAAAGAAAATATTCCAAGACAAAAAACAAAATTCTTCAGTTTCTTTACACAAAAAAGTTTAAAACTGCGTCTGCTTTGTGGGCAGACGTAATTTTTTTTTAAGATATCCGCGATTGTTTCTATGAAATAAAAAAGGGAAGTTCAATTACAATTTTTTACTGAAGCAGACTATGTAAAAAGTATACATACGAGATTCCGTATGTTTGCAATTCAAAGAATTTTTAAATCCAAGAAAGAATCTCATAGAAATATAGGGGTAAATTTGAAGGGCTCCTGCACTGAATATTATTTCATAAACAGCTCCACGATGAAATTCTGAATTGAAAAGGAATTTTTGGCTCCTCAAATAAGGGCTGAGTTTTCTTTGCAGTTTTAAATGAACAGGTTACGATAAGTTATCGTTTCCGTTTATCCCACACGACTTTGCTAACCATCAAATTTCAAACATCAATGAATAAAAAAAATAACCAATTGTAACGATTCACACTTTTTTTCTCGGTGCTATTCTTTTCAGATTTTGAGCTACAGTAATGGTTTTTCGCAAACTAAAAGAGTTAATTCTACTGTGTAAATGACTTTGAAATTAATCCGCTGCGCATCCGCAAATAAAGTCACCCAACTGTGAATATAATGAAGATGAGGGTAACAATACAGTACTGCAATTCAATGAATTGGGAAGAGCCAAAGATTGTAAATACAGTATGTTTTAATTTAGCTGAAAACCAGACAGATTTTGTCCAATGCATGCAAAATTCTTCAAAGTTATTGAAACAAATTTGAAAACCGTACTGTATTTGATTAATACTACTGTACTGCATTTACTCGCGAGCCATGTGAAAGCTTTCTTTGTCAATTTGGAGAAAAAAACTCAGATTTCCGTCAAATATGCAGAAATTCCATACATTTTGTAAGATAAGCTAATGCTGGATTTTTGAAATTCCGTTTTTCGAACTTCGAAAATCCTTTTTCCTTTGAAATAAATGTCTAAAATCCTCTACATACGTCTCACTCAAGAGCAGAACACGTGAGTACGTGACACGTCAGCAAAGTAGTGAAATACTGTACAGTAATTCTATAAGACATGCCCTCGTGAGGAATCGCTTTTGAAGGAACTCGTTTTGTAAGAAAAAAATGGACGAAAAATAATCTAAAAATACTCATACAGAGACTTGTTCAAAAATTGTAAATTCGGAGCTGAATTTTAAATCCATCATCTCAATTATCTTTCAGCCTGTGCCGTCAAAAAGACGTCGAGCGTTGCTGAAAGCCTCGGGAGTCGATGAGATTGATTCCCACGAGAAAGAAGAATGCAGGTCGATTCGGAGTTCGCGAGAATATTGTGGCTGTTCTTGTCAGGGCGTTTGTGTGCCTGAAACATGTTTGTGTGCCAAAGCTGAAATCACGTGCCAGGTAAGGATTAATTTCGGAACAATTTTCTTCAAAAGATTTTTTTTAAATCTATCCGCATTCTGATCTATATATGCTGCTTATATGTGTTTTAGCAACATGCGTTGCTTGTAATCATTTGTAAATTCCATTAATATTTGCCTTTACGATTCCTGCCAATTTTTTTTTCAGGAACATTCGAGCGTTTTGCTCGACTGTAAGGTGGGAATCCTTTCATCTTGACGGTCATCATATAGATTTCCTTTCACCAATATACATTATTTCATCCCCCCCTTACGAATTTTGCCAATTTATTTGCTTGAAAATGCAAACGTTTAATTCGACTTTCAGATAGAAATGAGCGGATAACTTTCATCTTTATTGCCACAAACGATTCCTTTCACCACGAAGAACGTATTTCCTTCGATGAAATATTTAAACCACGCTCAGTACTGTATGTTTCAAGCCATGGAAATTTAAATAAGCAATTCCCGCTGCTCAAAATAGACGTTTTTCAATGCAAGACTTGAAGGATCGCATAAGCAATTGTTTAGCAATGCATCCTCCCAGAATATGCTGTTTTATGTGTTTGAATTTGTGTTTTCTTAGTGCTTCTTTTCTGATCGCCGCAATTTATTTCAATTGGGGCTACCTGAGAAAGAGATTTATGGACCGTTTAAAAATGGCTTGCTATATATTTTGAAACATGATCGGAAAGCGCTTCTTAAGAATTAAAAACAGTATATACAACTTTATTACTTGTAAGAAGATCAGATTCGAAAGTTTTTCAGTCGCTTACTCTTTCAGGCATTAAAAATTGAGTTGTTTTTTTTCACTCAAGTTCCCAATTCAGAATACATTACTGTACTCAGACCCTCTGTTATCGAAACCAAGAGTAGGAATAAGATATCCTCGAAAATTTTGCTGGGACGAGTATTCGTCAATTGCCTTCCGAGAAACTGAGGATTCTGCCAAATGCAATTGCAATCACGAGAGTTTTTATTTCACAACATATATTTTATCTCCACTTTCAGCAACACTCTCAAAAGAATGACCCAGAGAAGAACAGGGTTCTCATTGGAATGAAATGGTTGACAAGTATTTGACATAGTTTTGGAGGGATTTTCAAAATTTTAAACATAAGCTGTACCTTGAAGGGATGGTGAATAAAAAAGAAATTCCGATTATTTACCAGGCATTATTTGCTGACGTTTATATTAAAAGCACCATCAAAGGGTCCCCTCTATACTTAAAAATAAGTTAGTAAAGAACCTTTTTATCTATTTTTTAGAAAGAATCTGAAGGATTCTCGAGTTTCTAAAAATTTGATAATAAAATACTCTGTCAGTTTCTCAAAATCATGCCCACATATTTTTCAACCACCGAACATGCCTCCCATTAATGGAAAACCGGGCCGATTAAACTCATTAACGAACCTTCGTGCATTTTAAAAATGTTCGGAATTGTTAATATGACAGATATAAGGACCGCTTTTATTTATTTATTTTTTGATGCTACAAGGCTTGCATTTCTGGAATTATAATCGGATGCCATTCCTATATTCTAAAAATGCAGAAAGATAACGATGTACGCTGAACCCTTGTCATGTTATCACAAATTTTTGAAAAATCGAAGAAATTTTACTCAATGTTTCGAAATGAAATAATGTTTCCCCTCAAAAGGACCACAACTAGCAGCTATAGTAGAAGCATGTATAGACGGCCGAGGAAAAGCTAATGATGACCAACCCTCGAACGAATGTATTCATTTGATTACCCCGGGGAAAAACGAATTTAAAAAAGGAAATATTTAATCAGCATTCTTTACAGGTGGATCGTTTGAATTTCCCGTGTGGCTGCAACCGCCTGGGTTGCAGGAACCCCGCAGGCAGGATAGAATTCAACCCGGCTCGAGTCCGGAACCACTTCCTGCGAACCCTCATGCGGCTCGAGATGGAAGAAACCCAGTCGAAATACTTTGAAAGCCTCGCGAGAGCCTCTGCATCCAGTGGCGGCGGCGATGGCGGTGGTGGCAGTGGCAGTGGCAGTGGCGGCGGTGCTGCTGCTGCTGGCGACCAGGACTCGTCATCATCGTCGTCGTCGTCTTCCTCCACAGCGTCGTCTCCGTCAACGTCGAGTAACGCAGCTTCAGCATCCGATCAGCAGAACAACAGCTTTCTTCAAGCAGCCAGTCTTGCCAATCGGGTTCCTCAGAGTTGTTTCGTGCACAGCCTGGTTGCAGCAGCTGCTGCGGCGTCCTCGTCTCAGGCGTCGTCGTCGTCCTCGTCGGCGGCGGCGGCGGCGGCGTCATCAGCTGCTCTCAATTCGCTGGCTTTCAAGGCGATCATGCACCAGCATCATCACGAAAATTTCAGCTGGGCTCATTTCCCTTTCTTGGCAGAGGAGACGAAATCTGGCGGCAGTGAAAGTGGTGCTGTTGACCACTGGCAACAAAGTTTCGCGGATTACGGGTAAATACCGCGTTGGAATTCCCCTGCTTCGCGTGATGACTCCGGTTTTCTTGAGAGATCTAAAAGTCTTCGTCTTCAGTCGACCGGTTTTATCTCAATGGCATTTCACAATAATGCTGATTTTTTCCCCTTTTCAATCCAATCTCGTATAAAGTCAAAGCTCGTTCGTATGCTGTTACATGTGATGAAGAGGTAATTCACTGTCGGAATATGTCGCTTTTGTTCACAGCTGAAAATGCAAAATGGACTGACTTTAATAATCTTTCAGAGTTTAGCTGGGTTTTCTAAACGTTAGCGTATAATGCTCACGTCTTCAAATACAATGTATTATTTTTCGATGTATATTTCACACGATATCCATTTTTTCATGTCCCTTCAGAGTTCAAATAGTTTTCCCATCTATTTTCTTCCTGTAGCTGCCGAAAAAATTGAAATATCTCTGGAGAAATTTCGCACATTATGCCTCAAAAGTAATAAACTGACCATAGGTAATTTTTGGTATTCCGATCGAAGTAAGGAAATTTCCTCTCCCTGTTTTTCTATGCACCTTCAATTACCACAATGAAAAAAAATTTTGAAGCGACGAGACGAGCTATATAAAGTTCTTGTCAGAAATTTTTCTTTAAATTCTTCTCTGTGATGTTTCGGGAAACGGATTATACACATAGCGAAAAGCTTGAAAGAGTTTGATGATATTTTGAAACGGATCTTCCTACATTTTTGAGCATTCGAAGGGATAAACGTTGACATACTGTTGATGGCATTATTGAAATTTGAGCCAGATTTCCTGCTATAGAATGTTCTTCTTCGGGGCAATTTTTGCGTGAAAATGAATATACACTTACATTCACGACAAAGTTTATAATTTTTTAAAAAGAATAAAATAATTATATTAGATTAAAAAATTAATCTAAAAAACCACGTTTTCAAAAAGAAGCAGAACAACAGCTTTCTTCAAGCAGCCAGTCTTGCCAATCGGGTTCCTCAGAGTTGTTTCGTGCACAGCCTGGTTGCAGCAGCTGCTGCGGCGTCCTCGTCTCAGGCGTCGTCGTCGTCCTCGTCCTCGTCGGCGGCGGCGGCGTCATCAGCTGCTCTCAATTCGCTGGCTTTCAAGGCGATCATGCACCAGCATCATCACGAAAATTTCAGCTGGGCTCATTTCCCTTTCTTGGCAGAGGATACGAAATCTGGCGGCAGTGAAAGTGGTGCTGTTGACCACTGGCAACAAAGTTTCGCGGATTACGGGTAAATACCGCGTTGGAATTCCCCTACTAGCTTCGCGTGTTCTTGAGAGATGTGAAGTCTTCGTCTTCAGTCGACCGGTTTTATCTCAATGGCATTTCACAATAATGCTGATTTTTTCCCCTTTTCAATCTCGTATAAAGTCAAAGGTCGTTCGTATACTGTTACATGTGATGAAGAGGTAATTCACTGTCGGAATATGTCGCTTTTGTTCACAGCTGAAAATACAAAATGGACTGACTTTAATGATCTTTCAGAATTTAGCTGGGTTTTCTAAACGTTAGCGTATAATGCTCACGTCTTCAAATACAATGTATTATTTTTCGAATAGAGGTCTATTTCACACGAAATAAATTTTTTCATGTCCCTTCAGAAAGTTTTCCCTGTTATTTTCCTCCTGTAGCTGCCGGTAATAAATGAAATATCTCTGGAGTAATTTCGCACATTATGCCTCAAAGGAAATAAACTGACCAAAGGTAAATTATGAGCTTCCGATCGAAGTATAAGGACGTTTCCTTTCCATGTTTTTCTAAATGCACCTTCAATTACCGCAACAAAAACAAAATTTGAAGGCGCTGAGCTGGAAAGTTCTTGTCAGAAATTCTTGATTAAATTCTTCTCTTTGATGTATCAGGAAACGGATTATACCCATAGAGAAAAGCTTGAAAGAGTTTGATGATATTTTGAAACGGATCTTCCTACATTTTCGAGCATTCGAAGGGATAAACGTTGACATACTGTTGATGGCATTATTGAAATTTGAACCGGATTTCCTGCTATAGAATGTTCTTCTTCGGGGCAATTTTTGATATTAAAGCGGCGTGAAAATGAATTTACACTTACATTCACGACGAAGTTTATAAAATGGTCTACGCTATGACGAACGGGCGTTTCTTGAATAGCGACTTTAAAATTCGATGTGATAGCATCTCAATACAGTAAACGCTTTCAGAAATCTAAAAGTGAGAATTGAAAAAAACCTCCGACGCTGAGAAATTACAACTTTAATCAGGGCTGATGCGACGATACAGTATTTAAATTCGCAAAATCGACCGAGATTCATGTAAGTCAGCAGAACGCGTAAATTTAATGAAACTTGGCGAAAATACGTCTATGCCGCCGAAAGGTTTGGCATTTTAGCATTACCTGGATCAGAGTAGAGCTTCTGATTATCAGAAACTCTGAGCAGTCTGCGTTCGAAGCAGGAAATTATTAATTGAATTAAATTCATCAAGTAGATTATTGAGTAACAAATAAGTCAAGGTTGTACATGTATACAAAAGGAATATTAAAAAAAAAAAAACAGGGTACGTCAGGAACTCGAAAAACGAATCATGGTGCATCATGCTCCTGAATGGCAATATTATTTTTGCTTTGATGTCTCTAGTGAAAATCGTTCAAGGGAAGTACAAATGAGTCGAAAACCCTCTAAAAACGGTGCTATTACAAAACGTAATTCCTCGTGAATTCAAATACATTTTGAAAGCTACGTGAAGATGTGATAATGGGAAATCTGAACTATTTTTCAGGAGTTCAAGCAGCAGCAGTTATCACCAGCCATCGGCGGACTTCGCAGCTCTGTTCGCTACGCACTCCAGGCCGTATTTTTCCGTCGAAGCTCTGCCTTACCCACAAATCATGCCAAACTCCTCGTCTGAAATCTCCCCTATTCTCAACCAACAACAACAGCAACAACAACAACAACAACAACAGCAGCAGCAGCAGCAGCAACAATCCATGTCTATGCTTTCTTACCACAGTCTGCTGCGGAAACAAGACAGTTCTTCGTCATCAACCCCATCGAACACGGATCCGACAACCTTCAACCCAACGTCCTTGCATCCCGCGGAATTCATAACTTACAGCAACGATCAGCGAGAGGAAAAATTTGCAGATGAGGCAGTCGATGATAATTCTGTTACGAGCGAAGATCGGTGTCTGAAATCCATTGCAAATCCGGATATTGGCGACGAGACGAGCGATGAAGGGACGAAAGCGTCTCCAGAACACAGCAATGAAGACGATTCATCAAAGAATTCTGCGTCTCCCGAAGATTTCGGCGAGCTGATCAAGAAAAGCATGGTTGAAACTGTCTCCGCTTAATTTCCTTGAAAATTGACTGATACCGAAATATAAATGTTTTCGCGTATTGAACGAGAAAAAAAAAAAAACGTACCTGTGAGTCTGGGTATGGGCAAAATTAACCATTTTTCGCTTCATATCCTCGTGTCGACGATTCGTCGAATAAATTCGCAAGTAACTTCGCTTTTTTTTTCGAAAATCGTCGCTAAAAAAATTAGCAATGTGATCGGACCATTCCTGGGCGAAATGCGAAGTCATATCGGATTCGAGAGCAGTTCAACACTTAATAAGTAATCAATAACCTGAGCAATAATAAGGAGTGTTCATTTGTGTTTGTTTTGCTTTTTTTCTGTTAACGGAATGATTTTTATTTTGTGTACTTAAAATCCCTCCCAAAAAAAGAAAACAAACGAGGAAACTTTGAAGGAAGGAAGCAAGTGCGCAAAAAAAATGAAGAAACAATTCACCCGGTGCTGTTTGTTTGTTTTTGGGAAAAATCGAAGCGGATTCTTACAAAATCCGCGAATGTTCAAAAGAAACTTCGTGTTCAAAGTTCTACTTGTAGAACAGTGTACTTTTTATTTTAACCACGCGTATTTTTTTTCTGTTTGGCGTTTTATTTTCTTGAGTTTACGAATCCAAATTTTGGATGCTCGAGATGCAATCGTTTGCCTCGTTTTGCGAATTTGTATTCAATGCGATCGAGAGAAGAGGAAAAAATTTTTGGTTCCCGGAGCAGCGTTTTTATGCAGAAGCCTTCTTCCCGAGCATTTATTTTTACTTTTTCTTTTCGGCTTGCGTAGGTCTAAGGAAAAAAGTGAGCTTGCCTTCTTGAGAGCTTGTTAGGATATAGAATTCGTGCGAATTTTTCTGCGGTTCTTCTTTTTTTTTACGCCTGCAGTGACAGAGAGGAACAGTGTTGTTTTTTTTCCTTTTCATAGTTCAAAAATACAAAATGCTGCGTCGATGTTCTTTGTGTGTAGGAGAATGAGGAGCAAACGCGTGACTCCGGGTCGCTGCAAAGTTATAGAAGTGCAACGAGAACGATTAAAGAGCTGTTCTTCCACTGTTGAAATTTTCCTTTTTTTCGCGTCGTTTCAAAACTATTTATGAGTCATAAATTCAGGATTATCAAGAGAAATGACAGTGTCCCATTTCAATTGGCGAGAGATGGTCAAAAGTTCTGTGATGATGGCCGTGGATAATTTTCATGCAGTTGATGGGATATTCGGGATTTTAAAAAAGTTTCGACGATTGATTCAGTCACTCATCCAAAGTCATAAACAAAGTGATTGGGAAATCAACTTCTGAGCTTCAGATTTTATTTAAATATGAAAAGACATCATCGAACACACCGTTCTTTTAATTTAAAAAAGACGACTTAATCAACTTCCAATCGGATGAATAAGTCAGTATATACATTGCAAAAAGTTGGTTTATGTCTTGAAGAGTTCGTCCTTTTATCTTTTAAGCAATTTTCCTGTAAAATTGAATAAATCAGGTTAATTTCAACTGGTCTGAAACTCTGAAATGAGAACGAACTCAGATTCAACCCACTGAAAAAATCGGATCACAATGTGAAAACGAAAAGAGCTCCAAAATTTAAATCTTGAGTATTTCAAGTACAGAATTAAAATATCTCGCTTGCTGCGCTAATTTTCACGCGACAAATATTTAAATTCTCATAAGGTTAGCGTTAATAAAGCAAACAATTTTAAACTTCGGTATTTTTTAAGGATTTCAGCCATTACTTATAAAAGAAAATGTCAAATTATAGGTAATTTCACTTATTTCAATTAACGTTCGATTTTATCTTCAAGTACTGAATATCGTTTCGAAGTAATGCGTATAATATGGTCCGAGATGTACGTGATACTCATGCCTTGTATTAAAAATTAGAAAAAATATTTTAATTAAATTTATTAGAGCGGCGAAGAATTTCGAAGAGAATAAATGCCGTGGCGAAAGAGTTCCGATATTTGAACTCTTCATGCGCCCTAAAAATATGCGTATTCCTTTTAAATATTTGACGTTTAAAATTTCGTCCATGTACTAATCAATCAGGCAATATATAAATTTTCTATGGTAAAACGAAGTCGAAGAAATAATTCAGAAGGCTGAATTCTCGCGGGAGCGAAAATAAGAATAATGAAACAGCTCTAATTTCCGTACCCATTTCCACTTTCTCTTTTTATTTCATTCGTCCAACTCGTTATAATGATTAACGTTTTCCCTCATTTTTTTCCATTCGCCAATTAAACCCGGCTGTCCGTTCACGATCACACGATGCATCGATTGGCCGTGATTCGGCAATGCAGTCAAGTTCAGCAGCCAACTGACAGGCAACTTTTCAAGACGCCAAATTGATACACTGATTTTGTGTTATTTTTACGCTGGTCATTGGATTTTCGCACTGCGAGTTTCCATTTTAACACTGTACTGTATTTCGATTGGACAGCCGAGCTTGATATAAGTTGAAACTGAAAGTGCACAGTAAGTAACTGAGAGACGAATGAACATGCAGGCAGACAAATGAACGAACCAAAAAGGGAAAAAAAGAAAAAGGGGCCGCCTTATTGTAGTGGGTGCCGCCGTTGGTAAGTATAAGCGCTGGGTTCGACGTCCAGGGATTTTTTCATTTCACTCGCAAACGTGGCTAGTTTTTTGCTTCATATCAAATGCCGCATCCACACCGACTCGAAAAATACCGAAATGCAATACATTTTCAAACAAATGAACTAATATTTGCAGATATCTCATACGAGAACGTCGAGAACAGATCAATCAAGAATTGACATGAAGCTCGTGTATAATCGCAAAAATGCAACGCAGGCCTCAAAGTACAGTGCTGTAATAAATGTGCAGAAATTATGTCAAATTGAAATTTGGAAGTCTCCAGTCAATAATCAGCTCACTTTGAGGAGTTTTGTTCGGATTGATGCATTCGATGACCTGAAAACATCTGAGGACACACGTCGTGGGTGGAAATTTTTTAATATTTGGATAAAGCTAATTATTCTGGCTAAATATTCCATTAAAGGAAGTGTGTCCATATGTTGTGAAATAAAAATGGTGGCTGAAAAAAAACCGGATCATTTTCAAGTAAAGAAATGTTTCTGTGGTTTGTGAAACAAAATTTTAGAATTATTTGAAGAACCCTTTGCACTGGGAAAATAAAAGCTCCTGGGAATGAATAAACTCGTCAATAAAAAGAAAGCCTGGCACCTTATTCAGACCATCACTATAACTCAATTACTCTTATTTTTGGAACTGCCTAAAACGTTCTGAATTTTATAAAAATGTCATATAAAAATATTTCCATTGCCTTTGGTACCCTCCTGTAATTCTACCTGCGAAATCAATTTTCTTGAATTGCTCTCAAAGCAATGATCAATAATGAAAGTGTCAAATATTCCAGCTGATCGACCACCTGCTTTAAACTGTTTATCGCTTTTATCCGGCACAAACTTCGTGTAAAGCTTCCAGTGTTGTAATCCATCATCAAAATCATCGGATATAAGACGATAAAATCTTTTTACATCAAGGGCGTTGGAACTCTGCCGAAAATCGTTGTAATGGAAAACTTATAAAATCCAGAAGGTAAAAAATATTAAGATGAAAGTTTGGGAACTTCATACAGCTTATTCAATCAATAATGTTCTTTTAATGAGGTTCTTTAACACAAGATTCCGTTTCATATCAATGGAAAATTGTCCGCACGATCAGGTTCACCTAGAATGCAATTTGAATTTTTTTTATCTCAAAATTTTTAAAATACAATTGTTTCTTTGAAATCATTTGAATATTCTTATGTGTCCAACGAATAAATCGTCGCCTCGGCGAGAAACCCGCTTCATTTCTAGCCCCGAGCAGAAGGACGCGTGAATCACGAACGCGCTGCGCTAAAACAGATGCCCGACCGCCAAAAAGGTTTCTGTTCTCCAGGGACTTCGGATGTCGATGGACGCAAAAATTCCTATCGCCACATTCTTTGTGAAACCGCAATTTTTTAATTCCGAGGGCGAGAAAATGTTCCCCCCGGGGGCTGCGAAATAATCGAGTCGTTTGATGCACTCTTCGCGTGAAGTCAACACCATCAGACTATCGTAAGCTCAAGCGTGAATAAGTTCGTTCTTTATTGTTTTTCAGTAGAATGGTTTCGGAAAGTAATTTTTGTTTTGAAAAGGAAAGTGAATCCAGCAGTTTACGACACATGTTTCACGGTATTCATGTCATAGGCTCCTGCGAATCATAAAACGTTAATCACCTCTCAGTCACTGATGATCTCTTTTTGTCTTTGGTGAAACTTTCTATATTAGCGCAAATTTTGTGAACGATCTATTTCCGCACATCGCAGTGTTTATCACAAAACCTCAGATAGATGACGTGTTTTTTTATAAAACAGATTCAAAATAATTGAAAGGCGTTTTCCGAGTTAAAAATGTTTTCCTCCAGTGATCTGAGTAATTATGCTGCTGCGAAGTGGAACTGAAGAGCATTCGTTTCGTCGCAGAATGTTCTAGTACTTTTCTAAATTATTCCGTGTGCTAATTTCAAGGTGGAAAATCATAGTCTTTGTTTCCATTTCAGAAGTTGGTCTTCGGGTTGCTGAAAGTGCTTCGTTTTGTGCCAAAAGAAAATGAGGTATCGGTTAGAACATCGCTCATTATGTGCAGCGATTGTGGTGAGCCACTTTTTCCTCCAAGACGGTTTAATGATGAACATTTGGTTTTCCTTGCGAAGATTCGCAGTTTTGCTTTCTTCAGATGAATACCAGTTTACAGGATTTGATTCCGAAAGGAAAAGTAAAACGCATATTTCATCGTTGTCTCGAGTCTATAATTTTAATCGCCGTATGTGTGAGAATAACAGGTAATTATTTTGAAGAGGATGGCGTTAAAAAGTTTTGTCAGTGCTTTGGAATAAATTTGTCTGATGGGAAGGGGGAAGCCACATTTCCGATGTAGGAATACTGTAGTAAGATCACTTCAAGATCAATACTGTATAATGACTCTAAGACAAACTTTGCTCATTTGTGATGGTCTTTCGCTGAATTCAGTGGATTTTTTCTTGCTCGATAATTGACATCGTTGGGAAACCATCATCTTCGATAGATATTACATATAATGTGCTGAGATGAAATTCTCAAATTCTTTTTCATTCGAAAACAGCTGAGAAGCTATTCCTGATTCTTTAAAAAAAATTCGGGTAACACGACTTTCATGAAAAAGGTACGTGGCATTAAAATCTGATGTTCTCTTTGTGATTATAGGCGAAATTTCAACTTTTTTGCATGATTCATGAATAAATTGAAAAAATGTCTAAAAATATGAAATATTACGTCATAAAATTCCAAAAATCTCTATGCATTCTTCAAACGTTTAAATTGGAGAAAAAAAGTAGTAAAGAAAACTTTTCAAAAAACCCTTGGACATGGACTCATTGTTTAAAAACTGACATGAGCTTTTTACTATCGCAAAGCCGTTCATTAATTGAATTATAAAATGTCGTACACGCGCCAATCTGCTTTTTTCAGAATCGACAGAATTTTATGAAGTTAGTCCTCAAAATGGTTCTATACAAGATTGGAACTTTTTACAAAAGCTTTCCCCATTGGATTGAGAATAAATCGTCCATAACCTCTTCCATTATACGGATGAGATAAGAAGCCAAAATTGCTACGCAACAAAACTGATGCATCATTTACTCAAACAGGAACAAAAATTCCGAATGCGATAATGTACCGGTTCTTTTTCGTCAATTTAAAACCATTACCTCACATTTTCGAGACGAAGTGAAAGTTGCGAATCATCTCGCGATTATGTTCTCCATCGATCTACAGCACAAGCGGTATAACGAATAAGCGGTACATTTTAAACGTGGAAATAATTATGAACTACAATATAACGTGGAGCTATAGAGAACAATGTATATGGAGTATTTTCAAAAGCATTCGTGTGATCGCGGATTCTTCATGCTTAGAAATTGAAACCACTTCCAGGATTACTCAACTTTTGTTTACGTGATCGTCACGGAAAAGTGATTCCAAGAAAGCCTCACGAATCTCCGAGCATATTCTGCCATCTGTTGGGTCATTTTCCCGTCCATTTCCATAAGCTCGTTTAGGCCGAATAACACGTTCACTTCCTACACATACAGTCGGGTCTCAACTCTTGTTCAAATCTGGGAAAAACCGCTTGGAATTTTACTTCTACGCTTGAATATATACAAGAACTAAACGCAGAAATTTCGTGGATGTCGGAGTAGTACTTTTCCTCAGCCTCACCGGGGTTTTCATTCATGAATCCTCGCTCATTCTTCCGTCTCACTGGTACAGTAGTAATGTATACAAACGCATTCCGAAGCGATCACAATTTTGATAAAAAGTACTGTATATTCTTCTGACAATCGTTCATTACGATTAGTCTCTGGAAAATATAATGAAGTCGTTAATCTTTAAAGTTTTTTTCCATATTTATGATTTATCAATATAAAGTATGTTTTATTCAAAATACACTACTGGACATTTTTCCAATTTTACCTTATCTTTGCATCATCTCAGAATTTCGTTATGTGTATGGGGATTTCGCGCTGCTTTTTAGCAGCGTTGTCAAAGTAATAAAATGAATTGTGCAGTTGAAAAGCAAGAGTGAAGAGGAATACGTTAATCTTATAAAGGATAATGACTCACATCAATAATACATATGCTTCCATCAATGATAATTTCATTGAGATATACAACAGCTCTTCTAAAATCGGGAATCAAATGCACGAGTAAACTGTCGCGTTTTATTCTAATTTTTTTGAAAATGTGATTCACTTTCGTTGTGAAGTTCAGATTAAAATATTCACGGGTATAATGGAAATGTGAGGTACTGTAATTTTTGTAAGGGGTCATGAAATTCTAATGGTGATGTTTGATCGGGGGGGGGGGGGGGACGGTAGAAGAAAACAGAGCGCTTACACTTTTACTGCGCCCGAAAATGATCAATTCGAAAAAGGCCTTTTTGGAAGTGGAACTTGGAGGAAATTGGAAATCTTTTTGAATGGACAGATGATGTCTGAAATTATAAATTCTGTGAATATTTTTATCGGAGTGATGATCCTAGTCTAAGTACTGTATACGCAAGCACAATCCATCTTCAATTCTCAGTTGGATATTTTGTTTAAAAAACATTCTGTTCATTTGAATAATTCCGGTTGCGGGGTAGAAGTCTGTAGTATTCAACTTAGTATCTATGGTGAATTTCAGAAAATTTATTTTACCGAATATAATGAGCTTTAGAACATAAAAAATGCGTGCTTACCTCCTTCTCATTTCAAGAAATTTGACGGAGGCACAATCTATACAAGAGCTCAGGTCATCTAGACAAATGAAATCAAACGGAGTGATTTCAATTTGCGTTTAAGTTACAATTTTGGAAGCGTACATTAAATTATTGTTGGGAATTTAACTATCACATTTTCTGAAAAACAAAGCAAACATTGAAGTCCAACGCAGTATAGGTTGAACTATCCGAGCACATAGTGACTTTAGAAGTAAGAATCTATTCTTAGCTTCCAAAAATGATTTGTATTTTTGAAAATATTGCGTTTGAGGAAACGTTTCTTCGTAGATCATGCCTAACTCAATTTAAAATTTCAAGAGTCATCGGCGCATGGATTGAACTGGAATTGAATCGCTCAAGAACCTCTCTTCGTTCTTACAAATACAGTAAATAATCCTCAACTGCAGAAGAAGCACTCTCGACATTGCTATTCAAAAAGTGACCAATTGAGAAATTTCACCGAACCTCATCTTTCAAACTTCTTCATATAAGAAAAACAGGTGTTGTAATTTAATCCTTTTCAAGATCAAACTATTAGCATTCTATTTATTTTATTTTTCTCTCACCGCTGTTTCATATCCATAATTAAAGTACCCCACCGAATCCCGTTATAATAATTCGGAACCACGTCACACATAAAAGTGCTCATTCGTCAGTTCTTTCCAAATCGATGGGGCGTCAGGAATTTGTCGTGTCTTTGGTTTTCGACTTTTCGTTAGAAAGTATATGCGTGATGAATTTCGGGGACTGCGGCGTGAATCGCACGTGGAAAAAAGGCGTCAGAGACGCCGTCGTGTCCGCCTTCTCCTGCTGCTTTCCGGCGTCTCATTAATTGCAGCACCGCACGCGTTGAAACATTATTAACATTTCACTGCCCAACGTGACATATGTGTGCCGCCATCATCATTATTCATCGTTTGTCGCTGCGTGGCGCAGAAATTCGACGAGCGGAAAATTATTGCCGAGAGTATATAGTCATTTAGTCTCCGGCTCGTTTCTGAAAGTATTTTTCAAGATGAGCGTAACATGTAAGAAAGAAAAAAAAAAGAGAGGTGAATTTGCTGCTTGGTCGAGATTAAACACGACGTATGAAGTTCTCATTTGTCACTCAAGTTATTTTACTCGAGGATATGCTGTGAAAAACCTGGGATGATTAGGCTGTGATTCCCGTTATCTGCAGCAGAGTCGTTGATATTAAACATTTTTCTTCGTTCTCAGGGTTTAAATACTGATTTCACGTGAGTCTTGCAAATTTTGGAACCCTTCAAGGGCTTGATGGTCTAGATCAGAAACAACGCATAAGAATCTTATTTGTCAATTAACTTATTTCATTTGCCTCGAGCGTACAAGTATGTGAACAACCTCGCTTATGGAAGTATTTTTCAAGAGCTAAAATAAAAATAAATAAAAACAATTGAATGTGAAGCTCAATCGAGATTATAAAATACAACATTATATGTCAAGTTAGTTAATTTTACTTGAGGATATGTGAAAAACCTGAGATGATGAAACGGCTATTTTCGTTTCTGTGTAGCGGCAAGAGTTGAAATTAAATATTTTTCATCATCTCAGGGTTTCCTATAGTGATTTCGGATGAGTCCTTCAGAGAATTTTGGAACCCCTCTATAGGGCTTTTCAAGATCAGAAATGAAGCATAAGAATCTAAGTCGTCTCGAGTTATTTCATTTCCCTCGAGGATATGTGAGAAAAAACTAGAATGATTCAATTGTCATTTCCGTTATCTGTGCAGTGGAGTTGATATTTCATATTTTTTTCCAATCTCAGGGTATACTACTGATCTCGCATGAGTCCTCTGCAAATTTTGGAACCCCACAAGGGGCAGCTGCTGATCCCAAATCTGGTTCCGTGGGGCTTCTAGAAGAAAGGCATAACTTGTTTCAATCCCCTTTGTGGGATGCCGCTGAAAACGACTTTCGAAGAGCTGCAAGCAGAATCGGTAAGCCCCAATTATTCTTTCTGAAACACATAGGTACAAAATATAAAATAAAAATATACAGGGTTTATAAAAAAAAAGATTACAGTGTATCATCAAATGCCATTATTTCAAGAAAATAAACCTAACCGCGAAATATTTTCATCCAATGAGCTTATAGATATGAGACAGGAAACCTACCGTTTGCAGTAACAGAAAATATAAAATTTTCCTCCACCATCGTGAATATAGGAAGTAAAGGATAGTTATTTTTCTACCTTTAAAATATAAATTTTTGCAATGTGGAAGTACTGTAGCCATTTTTAAATACGTCGAACAATGAAAAGTATTCAAAGTCCTTTTTCATTATCAAGCGAACCGCTTCAAACTTTTCCAAAAAGAACATGACAACTATCGTACTTTTATTCTGCCTTCGATTGCGCGTGTTTCTCGACATGACATGCAAATAAAAATTAACATAAAATGTGTATTATTCGAAAGGTAAGTGGATAAACTTCCATTCGTCCGAGTTTACTATGTATAAGACAAAACACTACGAGGATTTAAAATTTCGTCGAACTGTTTCTTGTCCAACTTCTATTACTCTCAGAATCAGCGCAGTTTCGACTTCATTTATACTGTACCGGACTAATTTATTTTTTTCGGCCAATCAGTGGGAACGAACTTTTTGCTGTACGATCCGATGCTGGACACCAATTACAAGGATAAATTGATGAAGGGAACTGAACAGGTTGCAACCCCGGAAGACAGTTTCCAGCAGGGCAATCAGGTGGCAAACTACGAATACGATACCGAAGACGGCAATAATAATTACAAGGATTCCGCTGGCGGTTACGACGACTCGTCATCAAACGCGTCTCCATCGGAAAACTACTCAACCGGCTCTGGTCCAGTTGCAAACAAGAATACGCCGAAAATGACTTATTCTTCTCCTGTTCTTTCGAATCCTGTGGAACTAGTGACGAGTCAGCCTTTGCCGTTGGAGCCCTACAGCAACAGCAATCATTATAGCTACAACTCCGGGCATCATTCGCATCCCGGGAGTAACCAGCACCAAGGACCGATTCAGCAAGAAGCAGGTTTGATTGCTCTCATTGCCCGTTTGAGGCATTATTCCTGTTTGTACAGTTATTATAGGAATTCGATGAATTGAAGCCAAGTTAAACGTATACTGTATTGTGGAGCCATACGTGACTACGTGAGCGACATCTGCCCGATGATAGATAACTACGCGAACTTGAGCTTTCGATCGCGGACTCGCGCGATAGGTTGAGCTCGGAATTTTTTTTAAACATTCAGTAAAGGAAGCAAAATGGCGAGAAAAATCCGCCAAGAGTCAATTTCTATAAGTAAAGCTTCAATCATTGACAATTTGTTCACATGATGACGATATTTCACAATACTGTACTGTATTCACAAAAATAGAATCTCAGAGCTAAAATTGAAAATATCTGATGAAATTTTATTTGAAAATGGCCCATCATTAAGGTCCGTGAAATCTTGCGGTGTTGGTTGAATGATTCATTAAACCATATGTGAAATTGTTTGACGATGGAATTGAAACAGCTAAATCCTTCCGTTTTTTTTTTTAAGAATCCCATATTTATGTACATGAAAAACGGAAAAGTTGTGCTCCTTACTTCACCGGAAATTGTTAATTTTCCAGAGCATCCCACGATTGTCATCAGAAAGGCTATCCTGACAGCAACAATCAATTCCAGTGAAGCAAAAATAAATTTTGAGTTCCAAATGCGGCCTAAAAAAATCTATCCTCATCCTTCACTTGAACAAATATTCAAAATACTGTGCATAGAAAACAAACATTTATAATCGTAATGCTCAAAGAAAGTTGTGGAGTTGTATGATTTGAAGTTATGAAATACTGTACTGTATATACAAACCTTGATAATAAGCTGCTTCTACCTTTTTTTGTGGTATTTGTGGTGATTTAACGCGGTTGGTGGTTTGAGGTGAGTTGGTGGTTCATCATAAAAATCGAAATTATCTGAAAATTGAGGATATTGCAATAAGAAATTAAATTCTAGTCCTTTAGGAACAGAAAAATTAAGATGGGATGCATTAATTATATCTATAGATAATGTTCCCGAGAGAAGTGAATCGTGTCATCTTGCTATTCCTTTTTTTCATTTGAGACCTGTTGCAGAAACTAAATTTGTTTCGGCTGTATACATTGAAGACAAAACTAATAGAGAGGAGCGTATTTGGACGCCCAATAATTTTTACGGATGGTGTTTCAATAACGGGGTTTGACTGTACTGTATATCAAATTATGATCAAAATCTTGACCTGCAGATTACCAACAAGAAGACTATCGAACTGAAACCGGTTCAACTGACTCACCAGCAGCTGATGCACAAGAACAGTCTCAAACTCAACAAAACAATCAGAATCAAGAAGCCAGCGATTCCTTGGCGAACGACGGTAGTAATGAGCAAGACGCAAATTACAACTACGACGATTATTACGCTCAAGCCAACGACGGGAATCAAGATGATGAAAACGAGAAAATGCCATTGATTCAAGAACCACCAACAAAACAAATCATGCAGGAACAAGCCAATGGCAGCGACAAATCAAGCAACGACAACAACAACAACAGCGATGATCAAGAAGAAGAAGAAGAAGATCCCCCACTGAAAAACCAAAAAAATAAGTTTCAAAACTCTGATCAGAATAACAACTCGGCAGATGAAAATGATGATGTCGACGAAGACGTGAAGCAAGGAAACAAGAATAAAAAAAAATTCAAAAAGAGACCAGTAAAGAATCAGCAGAACCAAAACCTGGTCAATATCGCCAACATCAATGACGAAGAAATCGACGGGCTTCAGCAAACCGACGACTATCCCGAAGTGGAAGACGTGAGAATCCCGATATTAAACGACGAGGAAGATGATAATGACAGCAAAATTTTAAACCAAAAGAAGTCTGTTTGGTGGATTTTGTCTGTTGGGCGGGAGGAAAAAATGCTTGCAGAGCTGGTCTGTTTGGCAAAAATCCCTTACTTGGGAGGTCTGTTAGGTGGGGGGCCACTGTATATCAAATCATGATCAAAATCTTCACCTGCAGATTACCAACAAGAAGACTATCGAACTGAAACCGGTTCAACTGACTCACCAGCAGCTGCACAAGAACAGTCTCAAACTCAACAGAACAATCAAAATCAAGAAGCCAGCGATTCCTTGGCGAACGACGGTAGTAATGAGCAAGACGCAAATTACAACTACGACGATTATTACGCTCAAGCCAACGACGGGAATCAAGATGATGAAAACGACAAAATGCCATTGATTCAAGAACCACCGACGAAACAAATCATGCAGGAAGAAGCCAATGGCAGCGACAAATCAAGCAACAACAACAACAGCGATGATCAAGAAGAAGAAGAAGAAGATCCCCCACTGAAAAACCAAAAAAATAAGTTTGAAAACTCTGATCAGAATAACAACTCAGCAGATGAAAATGATGACGTCGACGAAGACGTGAAGCTAGGAAACAAGAATAAAAAAAAATTCAAAAAGAGACCAGGAAAGAATCAGCAGAACCAGAACCTGGTCAATATCGCCAACATCAATGACGAAGAAATCGACGGGCTTCAGCAAACCGACGACTATCCCGAAGTGGAAGACGTGAGAATCCCGATATTAAACGACGAGGAAGATGATAATGACAGCAATGACAATAATGACGACGACAATGACAATAATGACAATAAGTTCAACGACCCCAGCCCTTATTACCGACATCATCAACAGCAACAACAGCGTTTTCGACGGGTAAATAACAAAAACAATAACAACTTCAACAACTTCAACAACATGAACAATGTCAAGATCCCGGATATCGAGCTTGACGACGACGAAGAAGACGACCAGGCCAAGATTTTCGACAGTTTGAATCAAAATGCTGGTTTTGGTCTGATTTCTGACCCCTTGGAAAGTATTCCGGTTCCGCAAACAATTAATGAGACACCTGAGTTCGATGACGACCCGACTGCAGTTTCAGCACCTGATGATGACATTCTTGAGTTCAAAGTGTCCGATATGGGTAAGTCATTAACAATCTGATAATTTTCTTTTTTTCCAATAAAGCGTGCAAAAAGAAAATCCTCCGGCGTTTCGTTGAATTTCCGATGCTCGAGAGTTATTCTGAAATTGACAATTTTTCAGGTAAAATTCGACCAGGACTTTTCAAACCGTTTTTTGCGTTGTAAGAAAACAATCATGTAACTTATCTCTGGATTCTATGGTGAATAGAAAGAAACTCCACGTGAAATTTTGTCAGCTCTGCGGCTAATTTTTTCTTCATTTCTCACTCTTTCAATTAATTATCTGATCTGTTCTGGGATTAACCATTTTTCGTTGATCAGCTTCAAAATTGCTCTATACAGGAATAAATAAATGTTGCTCTTGGGCACAGCACCCTCATGCATTTACCAAAAAAGAATTTAAAAATCAGATCTCTTTTAACTACTGTAGCTGATTTGCTGATCATCAAATCATGCCGATCAGCAAGCGAAATTAAGTCATGATTTTGAGATAAAGATGATTTTGTGTTACTCTCAGAATCACTTTGAAGTTCTGCCAGCTACTGCTCTCAAATGACTTTTTTATTTTTGGCCCCTTGAATTTTATTGCACACATAGTCAACCTGTCATACTGGAAACAGTCATAGTTGAATCTTGTTACAACATAATGGATATCCTGAAAAAGATTCGTTGAAAAAAAGAAATTGTTGAAACGAAATTCAAAGAGTATTGTGGCTATTGCACAGGGACCGGTAAAGCAAATTCCGTGTGAGCACTAATTCGTTATAACGAGATTCGTTGTAACGATATTCTACTGGAGAAAATATACTGGGCATTTCTTCCTCAATGCACTTGAATCTTTTCATCTAAGCTTGTCGTCCTTTTTTTCAAGTCTTGCTATAAAGCAATGATGACCTAACTATCACCTAACCAATAGTAAAAAAAAAAAAAAAGGATGTACCGGTATTAAACGATAGAACGTGAAATCACAATTGTTCATTTTTATAAAAAGGAAATAGCATAGAAGCCATAGCTTATGAGGAGTTTGACACTCATTTTTCTGTGACGTTCGAATTTCTGTGACGTTTTTAGTGACGCTCAGATAACTGTGAAGCATTCGAAGCTCACGGTTATCCGTGACGCATGAAAAGAGTCAAACAGGCCTTTTTCCGTCACAATGAGCCCGAAGATAAGTGTGCCGTGCGAGCTGTAGTCCTTCAAATTAATAAACGTTCTCTGTTTTAAAAAGATAAATCAACTGCTCCTCCTTTTTTTGTAATGTACCGAAAGTAGATCAAGTCGATGACAGCAACGAAGAGAAGAAGAAGAACAATCGGCAGCAGTCGTTGCTCTGGCGCCTGAACCCGTTGCGCGGTTTCCGGAGAAGACCGACATCTTCCGACGAAGACGAAGACGACGCCGAGAGTCGCATGCGTGCCCGTCGTAGACAGGCCGTGAACCAGAGGCCGCTGCCAGTCCGTCAAAGCAATAAGCCGCCGGCATTGTCAAACTCTAAATCTCAGCAGAATCAAATCAGAAGACGACCGCCGACCCATCGGGGTCNCGACCCGACTGCAGTTTCAGCACCTGATGATGACATTCTTGAGTTCAAAGTGTCCGATATGGGTAAGTCATTAACAATCTGATAATTTTCTTTTTTTCCAATAAAGCGTGCAAAAAGAAAATCCTCCAGCGTTTCGTTGAATTTCCGATGCTCGAGAGTTATCCTGAAATAGACATTTTTCAAGTTAAATTCGACCATGACTTTTCAAACATTTTATGTGTTGTTTTGTTTTTAAGAAAACAATCATGTAACTTATCTCAGGATTCTATGGTGAATAGAAAGAAACTCCACGTGAAATTTTGTCAGCTCTGCGGCTAATTTTTTCTTCATTTCTCACTCTTTCAATTAATTATCTGATCTGTTCTGGGATTAACCATTTTTCGTTAATCAGCTTCAAAATTGCTCAATACAGGAATAAATAAATGTTGCTCTTGGGCACAGCACCCTCATGCATTTGCCAAAAAAAAAATTTTAAAATCAGATCTCTTTTAACTACTGTAGCTGATTTGCTGATCATCAAATCATGCCGATCAGCAAGCGAAATTAAGTCATGATTTTGAGATAAAATGATTTTGTGTTACTCTCAGAATCACTTTGAAGTTCTGCCAGCTACTGCTCTCAAATGACTTTTTTATTTTTGGCCCCTTGAATTTTATTGCACAGATAGAGTCAACCTGTCATCTGGAAACAGTCATAGTGGAATTTTGTTACAATATAGTGGATATTTCGAAAAAGCTTCGTTGAAAAAAAGAAATTGTTGAAACGAAATTCAAAGAGTATTGTGGCTATTGCACAGGGACCGGTAAAGCAAATTCCGTGTGAGCACTAATTTGTTATAACGAGATTTTTTATTACGATATTCTCCTGGAGAAAAAACTACTCCCTTACATATACTCGGCATTTCTTCTTCATTACAGCACTTGAACCTTTTCATCTAAGCTTGTCGTCCTTTTTTTCAAGTCTTGCTATAAAGCAATGATGACCTAACTATCACCTAACCAATAGTAAAAAAAAAAAAAAGGATGTACCGGTATTAAACGATAGAACGTGAAATCACAATTGTTCATTTTTATAAAAAGGAAATAGCATAGAAGCCATAGCTTATGAGGAGTTTGACACTCATTTTTCTGTGACGTTCGAATTTCTGTGACGTTTTTAGTGACGCTCAGATAACTGTGAAGCATTCGAAGCTCACGGTTATCCGTGACGCATGAAAAGAGTCAAACAGGCCTTTTTCCGTCACAATGAGCCCGAAGATAAGTGTGCCGTGCGAGCTGTAGTCCTTCAAATTAATAAACGTTCTCTGTTTTAAAAAGATAAATCAACTGCTCCTCCTTTTTTTGTAATGTACCGAAAGTAGATCAAGTCGATGACAGCAACGAAGAGAAGAAGAAGAACAATCGGCAGCAGTCGTTGCTCTGGCGCCTGAACCCGTTGCGCGGTTTCCGGAGAAGACCGACATCTTCCGACGAAGACGAAGACGACGCCGAGAGTCGCATGCGTGCCCGTCGTAGACAGGCCGTGAACCAGAGGCCGCTGCCAGTCCGTCAAAGCAATAAGCCGCCGGCATTGTCAAACTCTAAATCTCAGCAGAATCAAATCAGAAGACGACCGCCGACCCATCGGGGTCGTCATCGTCCCGAAAGAAATTACGTCCGGTTCGACTTTGACAATGACAAGGAGTTCGACGATGACGACGAGCCCAAAACGTCGAGCTTCAGAAGGCCTTCGTCGTCGGGACATCCGGCCCAGCAGCAGCAATCTTCGCGTCGTCGCGCTCAGCCGATCCGACGATTTTTGCGCAACCGAACGAGTTTCTTTGGCAGGAATAGAAAAACGGGGAATCGCGGGAGATTTTTCCAGGTTCGCGGTTGAAATTTTGAAAACAGCGCAAATCCATGTTACACTGAATTATTTGTTTTCTCGATCCGAGGCGCCACTTGTTTCGAAGGCAGCTAGTCGAGAGAACAAAGTTGTTGAGGCTTTTTGTTATTTGTTATGCCGTCCTCTGTAACTAGTTTTTTTTTACACCACAACTGCCACGGCATGCGATTGGAAATACAAAACAGAAATTGATTTTTACAAATTCAAAATGCCATAAATCACGAAGTATGAGTTGAAGGAGTGGACAGGGGTCAATAAGTTGATTCATTTTGCTACACTTGTTTCACTTAAATTCATGTAAGTTTCCATAAGTAAGTTAAGCTTTGGTTATACAATTTAATCACAAAGTCTTCCGAGGCTTGAAAAAAAAACAACTTAAAAACAACAAAATTAAGTTACTGATAAGTTATTTGGAAAATTCTGGACGACACTACTTCTACAGACTTCATGTAAAATGGCATGGCTTCGGAGAAAGAGTTGCGTCATGACGACAGACAGAAATCCTCATTTAAAATTTTGACTTTCTATCGGCTGGTATAAGTTCTTCAGAATTGCTGTGAGACAAATACTCTTTAACCAGAAGTAGATGATACAAAATTTTTCAGCCGCATTTCGTAAGAATATGAGAGCAGATGCTTGTTATTATGCTCATCTTATACCAGGAAGCTACAGTAACAAATAAGCAGAATGTTTTCTTCTCGAAAATGAACCCACTATCAAGTCTGGCAAAAGTGCAGCAGCAGATGTTAGCAGACGACGTCCAGATGGTGCAACAAGACTTTTAATGCATGTAGCTATTGTTACTTTTTCCGGATTTTTTTTTCCTGAAACGCATTTCCGTCCTAATGATCAAATGCACGTTTTGCGGACGAAACTGAGAATTAATTTTCAGGATCCACTCAAATTTTCTTTGATCTTCGTCGTAAATTTAAGAATAACTTGAATTAGCTGGAGAGTGAAATACAGTATTTAATCTGAGGTATTTTTTACTTGCCTATTACGTGGAAGTATCTGGAATTTTGACAACAATGGAATTTTAAAAATCATTGATCACACTGACCACGCTTTTCGGATGTCACATGGCAACCAGAAAGCTTATGAAACTGAAAATCATTGTGTTCGACATAAAGCTATACCTGAATTTAAGAGGAGTTTCAAATGAACAGCAATATTAAATATTGAAGCGTATTATTGCTGAATTCATTTCGGCTTAGCAAGTTTTTTTTAGAGAATTATCTTACACTCAGACGCGCAAGATGGGGCAAAGGAAAGGACAAGAATTTAAATTAATCTACTCAATGCTCGAAATCAGTTCAAGAAGTCAATTCAGCAAAGTACAGTATACAGTACTGCAGTTGGATTTGGCATTTGTTTCCCGCGCAAAAAGATCAATCCCAAAATCCAAGGTGAATTTCTCCATGGAAAACGTGATTGTCTATAGATGAACATCATTCAATTTTCAGAAAAGATACTTCGAGTGTTTCAGGCTTATTAGCAGCATACATTCTACATTTCAACACTGAGCTAAGCAGGATTTTCAGCCTGGAAAGGTTGGGTTGTATTGAAATCAGAAGTTGGAAACATGGCTTGGATGCAGGTAGTACCTTGCAATTCAACCTCCTGCAATTTGACCATCCCACAATTTGACTGTCAAATTTGCAGGGAGGTTCACTTGCAATTCTAACCCTTGCCCTGCAATTCAGGGCCACTATTTGGCCACTATTCTTGCGTATTTTTTAACTTAAATTTTTAAACTTCATGGAGTACAGTTTCTCGCAATTTGACTAATTCGCAATTCAACCCTTCCGGCAATGAATAAGGTTCCAATTGCAAGGTACCACCTGTATAAACATAGGTTGAATACGCATTCAAATGAATTCGTACTTTCCAGAAATCTCAATCACGCGATTTTCTGTATTCTTTTGTAATTTATACAACACCTCATTATTGGTGATCGAAAATATTTACTCTGACTCGCGGGAAATAAATGCCAAATCCAACTGCAGTACTGTATACTGTACTTTGCTGAATTGACTTCTTGAACTGATTTCGAGCATTGAGTAGATTAATTTAAATTCTTGTCCTTTCCTTTGCCCCATCTTGCGCGTCTGAACCAGCAAAAATGAAGAACCCAACATCAGCATGTGTGTATTTAATTAAAGATCGGATGATCCTTGTGTTTATCGTGGCTGCTGCAAGTTATTGGATCCTCTGCGAAGCTGTGGTGAGAAATCCCAAAAAATTCCCCTTTGAAAGATTTTATAAATGTTAGGGTTTTAATTTTCTTATTATTTGGACCCAAAATATTTTTCACAATGCTTGGAACAATTCAGTGTGTCCTTGATGAGCTTGTTTCGCTTACATGAAAAAATCAGAAGTGAAAGAAGAATCAGCTTACTCAAAATTAGTTTCCGAATCATAAGAAAAAAATTGAGAGCTGAAATTATAACTTGCTTAGAAAAAGGCGACACGCAATGCCCGTAAGCTGCAGTAGAATGCCTCAAATTCCGAAGAATCAGGAGACCTCAACTTGAAATCTGTGGAGGCACAACTTCCTAAATTTCCATGATTTCTAAAAAAAAAGCCCTTCATTTTCTCATATGCTTGAAATTGCTTTTTGATTATCAGTTTATAACAATTTTAAAGTATGAGTTAAATACTGTCCATCATGCCTGGATATTATCATGTGTTGTGCCATCTGAAAAATTCAAAATTGAAAAACAAAAATATCTTAATAGAAAAAGTTTTCTAAATGTTCAATTAAGAAGGGAAATATGAAAAACTGTATCTCAACTTAAATTCATGTAAGTTTCCATAAGTAAGTTAAGCTTTGGTTATACAATTTAATCACAAAGTCTTCCGAGGCTTGAAAAAAAAACAACTTAAAAACAACAAAATTAAGTTACTGATAAGTTATTTAGAAAATTCTGGACGACACTACTTCTACAGACTTCATGTAAAATGGCATGGCTTCGGAGAAAGAGTTGCGTCATGACGTCAGACAGAAATCCTCTTTTAACATTTGACTTTCTATCGGCTGGTATAAGTTCTTCAGAATTGCTGTGAGACCAATACTCTTTAACCAGAAGTAGATGATACTGTACAAAGTTTCTCAGCCGCATTTCGTAAGAATATGAGAGCAGATGCTTGTTATTATGCTCATCTTATATCAGGAAGCTACAGTAACAAATAAGCAGAATGTTTTCTTCTCGAAAATTAACTCACTATATCAAGTCTGGCAAAAGTGCAGCAGCAGATGTTAGCAGACGACGTCCAGATGGTGCAACAAGACTTTTAATGCATGTAGCCATTGTTACTTTTTCCGGATTTTTTTTCCTGAAACGCATTTCCGTCCTAATGATCAAATGCACGTTTTGCGGACGAAACTGAGAATTAATTTTCAGGATCCACTCAAATTTTCTTTGATCTTCGTCGTAAATTTAAGAATAACTTGAATTAGCTGGAGAGTGAAATACAGTATTTAATCTGAGGTATTTTTTACTTGCCTATTACGTGGAAATATCTGGAATTTTGACAACAATGGAATTTTAAAAATCATTGATCACACTGACCACGCTTTTCGGATGTCACATGGCAACCAGAAAGCTTACGAAACTGAAAATCATTGTGTTCGATATAAAGCTATATCCTGAATTCAAGAGGAGTTTCAAATGAACAGCAATATTAAATATTGAAGCGTATTATTGCTGAATTCATTTCGGCTTAGCAAGTTTTTTTTAGAGAATTATCTTACACTCAGACACGCAAGATGGGGCAAAGGAAAGGACAAGAATTTAAATTAATCCACTCAATGCTCGAAATCAGTTCAAGAAGTCGATTCACCGAGAGTACAGCAGTACTGCAGTTGAATTTGGAATTTGTTTCCCGCGAAAAAATATCAATCCCAAAATCCAAGGTGAATTTCAGGTACCTTTTGCACTAACAGATATCTACTTGTAGTAAGTTAAAAGTCTTTTCTATGAAGCTCACAAAGTCCGAATAATCGTCGTATGTAAGATGTAAAGTTGTGACTCGATTCGTCCTAAAAGTCGGTGGAAAGGTTGGGTTGTATTGAAATCAGAAGTTGGAAACATGGCTTGGATACAGGTAGTACCTTGCAATTCAACCTCCTGCAATTTGACCATCCCACAATTTGACTGTCAAATTTGCAGGGAGGTTCACTTGCAATTCAATCCTTGCCCTGCATTTTAACCTACTTTGGCAACTTTTTTTGCGTATTTTTTTACTTGAATTTTTAAACTTCATGGAGTACAGTTTCTCGCAATTTGACTGATTCGCAATTCAACCCTATACTCCGGCAATGGATTAGGGTCCAATTGCAAGGCACCACGTGTGTAAACATAGGTTGAATACGCATTCAAATGAATTCTTACTTTCCGGAAATCTCAATCACGCGATTTTCTGTAGTCTTTTGCAATTCATACAACGCCTCATTATTGGTGATCGAAAATATTTACTCTGACTCGCGGGAAATACTGTACGTCCCTCTAATGTAACATGAATCGGTTTATGTAAAAAAAAAAAAACCTTTGAGCAAGTTGAAGAACGCTGGTCTAATCCATTACACCGAAGCGATTCATATGATGCAGAAGAGAGAGAGAGAGAGAGAGAGAAAAAAAAAGAACGAAGTAAACGAGCATGTTTACACACAAACCCATACAATCCGGATTCCTTGAACTTCCATGTTTGACGAGTCACAGCCTCGACGACAGGCGACAACCATGTGTGTCACTTGTCATTTGGCTCCAGCAACTCTCAACACTCAACCTCAGTAACTGGGTGAAGGAGATGAGCCAGGTTTTAAGTGCAAACCACAATTCATTCCAGTAGAGCAGCTGGGTCTTCACGGAATATTGGTCGTTTTTACTTCTTGGGTTGTAGTCGTACACACATAAATTAATTTCTAGCCTACTAGGAACACAAATAGCACCGACGACGTTCAATAACCTAGGAGACGCTTCGACACCACTCTTTAGGGTTTTCATTCCCCTTTGAAAGATTTTATAAATGTTAGGGATTTTATTTTCTTATTATTTGGACCCCAATATTTTTCACAATGCTGGGAACAATTCAGTGTGTCCTTGTTGAGCTTGTTTCGCTTACATGAAAAAATAAGAAGTGGAAGAAGTATCAGCTTACTCAAAATTAGTTTCCGAATCATAAAAAAAAAAATTGAGAGCTGAAATTATAACTTGCTTAGAAAAAGGCGACACGCAATGCCCGTAAGCTGCAGTTGAATGCCTCAAATTCCGAAGAATCAGGAGACCTCAACTTGAAATCTGTGGAGGCAGAACTTCCTAAATTTCCATGATTTCTAAAAAAAAGCCCCTCATTTTCTCATATGCTTGAAATTGCTTTTTGATTATCAGTTTATAACAATTTTAAAGTACGTATGAGTTAAATACTGTAGTAGTACGGACCTATAATAGTACACAACACGGTAGACTTTTTAAGTTTTAACTTTTTGTTTTTATAGAATTATCTTTTTCAAAAGATTTACAAGTTAATTCTTCCCTTTATACTTTTTGACATAGAGTGGCTTTCTCACACAAAAAAGCTCGCTGAAGAATACTCAAGTCCCGGTAATATTTAAATATTCAAATTAATTTGATGGCTAACTTTTGTTCTTCCTCACCTGTGTGGAAAAGTAAGCTCATGCCTATTTCAGCTTATGAAATATGGTGAGAATGACATAATTTGCATTAGATCTTGTCATTTTGAACATGCCTCAACATTTTTAGTGGTGCCTGACTCTATTGAGGGCAATTAAGTCTGATGTTTCAGAAGCAACAGATTCTTTGTGTTTTTGCCAAGGATCAGTTTCTTTCCATGTTTCCCAGGCCTTTTTTTTTGAAGGAAGAGAAACTATTTATACTCTTCAAAAGATTTTGAATCACCTTTGTTTTGCTGTCAAACATTTTACTCCTTGCACCAGTGATTTATTGCTGCTGCAGAGTGAATTATTGCAGTGACAGCTGCATTGGCACAATTTTGTTCCCCTGCAACGAAGTTAATTTCGTACATCACCGTTAATACGCTTTCATTCGAAATTTTTTTGCATCACAAAAAAGAACATCACTCATAGAACAGCTATTTTCCTAAAAATAATTCCTCAATTCATGAACAAAACCTCAATATATAGACAAAAAGTGAAAAGATGGATGTATTCTTTGACATTGAAAGCTTGAACTCATTTTTTTCTGACTCAGCAGAAGCCTAAAACCCTTGGGGAGGTGTTTCTTCTCAGAGATTGCCATTTTTTTTTTCATCATTGAAAGAAATAATGTCTCCAAATCCGTTGCTTTTCTTAAGAAAATAGCGCATTATTTCTGCATGATTTTAAGGTGGATAACGCAGTTGAATCAAAAACCAAAGAACGGCGATTGGTGCCAGCAACATCACTTGGGGACTTTAGCGAATTCGACGAAGTTTCGCAAAATTATTCGTCGATCTTCCCGCTGAAATACGCCGCCAAAAAAGAAGAGCAAGAAGCGGCGGCGACTGCAACGAAAATAAGTCAGCAAACTCAGAGCAATGCTGGTCGCAAAGCTGTATTTGAGGTCATCACAAAACCCAACTACTTTTTCTTCGACGAGGATCCGACGATTGTGACAACGTCACCCGCAGTGATGCCAAAAACTACAACCACCCCTGCGAGAGTGCGAAATTCGTGGCGTCCATTGCCAACTGCGAGAGCGGATTTGTTGCCGCCGCCGCGAGGAACTGAAATTAACAAAGATCAAAATTTTCTTTCACCCTCCAGGTACTGTATGAGGTTTTTGTTTGATTTACTTTCTTCGTTTGCAAACATAAACTTTTGCGTGAAATATTTCCAACTCGACTGGCCTGAAGCAACTTTACTCAGCAGACTTCTGTAATCATGAGCTCTTTGGGTTTGCTGCTCGGGGTTCTTGCATTTATTTGTTTCAAGTCTGCTTGGCATCAACCCCGAAATTTCCTCACGAGATGCATAAATTTAATTAAACTGGCCATGATTTAAAAAAAATTCGAATGTTGTGCGTTAAAAAAAGACGTTATATCAAGTATACATTTGCCCAATATTAGTTGTTCACTTCCTCATAACATGCATGAAGGTACGTTTTTTTTTGCTTTTATTTTTCCTGTGTCAATAAAATACTATCCAGAAGACCTCTGAAAATTCGAGGTAAGGAGGTTTGAGAGGAAAAGCCTTCCAGTTTGAGAGGTTTTCAATGAATTTGTCTATAAGGAAATTCGGATGTGGTACATTGGAAGAAATTCGACTTGGAAAAGTAATCGACTCGAGGTGGTTGGAGTAATTGAATCCATCACATGTGTTGATGAGTAAATGACCTTGTACATTGCAGACGCAGGGACTCTTCGCCGGTGTACAACACCCGACAACGTCTCCAGCAGCAGCAGCAACAAACAATAGGAGTTCGACACAGACCGATTCAATCCCGCAGCGTGACGTCGTCGTCAGCATCGACACCAGTGACAGCCCGTCAGCGCAAGGCGTGTCCTCAGCCCGCGGGCATCTTCCCGCACCCAGAGGACTGCACCAAATTTCTCAACTGCGCCCACAATCGAGCCTTCGAGCAAAACTGCCCCCCGGGGCTTCATTTCAACCCCAGGGTCTCTGTTTGCGATTGGCCTTCGAGTGCCAAGTGCAAACCTGGGTTTATTGGCATCAGGGACGAACCGCCGCCGGCGAACGTGAGTCGACTGTGATATGTCCGTCCACATATATCCACTGCATACTCGGGGCTAATGTGATTTCCGATTCAGCAACGATAATCTCATTTACAAAATTTCATTTTCACGTGGTTTTGTAATTTTTGAATGAGACGGATCAGACATTGTCGAAACGCCGTTCAATTCGGATTATCACAAATAATGCCTGACCAATTTATATCTATGCATTTTTCAGGATTTCCTCGATGGCGCAGCAACCGACGAGTACCCAGCAATGTAAGAAAAAAAAACGCTTTTGCTATTCCATTTCGGACTCGAAACTGTGTGGACGCAGTAATTTATTTTATTGTTGCAACTGATTTCATTCATTTCTATCAACTTTCAACCTTAATCGATCTTATTAGTGTACAGTACTGAATGGTTCCAACGGATTGAAAAAAAGGCGATTCAGTTTATATAGTAGGTCTCCAAGTATCCAGGGATTTGTACTGGTGCCTGGGATAATACAATTTTATGAATAATCAGACACTTCTTAACAAAGTTCATTGATAAAAATTTCAGAAATGTCATAATACTGTACAGTACTAGATAATTCTCAGAATTATTCAAATCTCGAAATGCTGTAATCCACGTGACTAATCAGTTACAGTTCGCAATGAAGCGGGATAAGTTGACATTATATTCGGTACACAGATAATTTAGTTTTACGCGTTAAATCAAATTAATGACCGGATGAATCGAATTTGCATTCGTATTAGCCATGAAAATTGATATTCCTTTTTTTTGTGGCGTTCCAGGAGTCTCCCACAAACCACAGCTTTGTTATGACGTTTTTCGCTTCAATTTCACATTTCGCATTCTCGTTTCGTAATGACCGTTAGTTTATTATTATCAAGCAATTAGGACTGACTTAAGTCGTTGTAGACCTTGTGCAATGTCATAAAACTTTTGGACTACATATCAGCACATTTATCTTTTCGTATGAAGTCACGTTAGGTTACGGTTTTGAAGTGAAGTAGAATTCGTTTAGTGATTCGACTGATATGCCAACATCTATAGTTCTAAAATAAACCTATTTGATGCATTATTTGTGCTTCTCAGTGTTTGAAGAACTTTATTTTCATACAAAGGTTTGCTGTTCGACACGTAGATGTCAGCGTGAGTCACCTCAGAAGAACTTGTTTTGAAACAGATCAAATTTAAACAAATGAGACGTACGGCCATCAACAGTGAAACAACAATGTGGGATAAAGATAAACGGACTTCCCATTATATTTGCAGAGATTTGCGGATGCGAGGAAATCGACAAGAAGCAAATTTGCAAACGTATCCAAGCAGTCATTTCGCACCGAATCATCCCGACGGAGTCGTAATTTCGGGCCAAAATGAGCACAACAAGGATCAACAGCAATGGTTCAACAATGCAAATTTCAGGTCAGGGCGTCTGGCTTTGTCGTCTGCAAATGACCTCGAGAATGACAAAGTTTTCGGACCAGCAAAGGCCACTTCCAAGTTGCACGACTTGTGCCCCGAGGCGACGGGACTCTTCCCGCACAAACATGACTGTCACAGGTGGAAAAATATCTCCTCGCATTTTTTTATTACAGTATTACATATATAGGAACAAAAGCGTTCCCGAAACTAAAATATTTAAAAAAAAACATTACAGCCAATCGATCAGAATTTTACAATACAGTATAGTATTTCGATGGAAAAATTTCGGTGTTCAAAATATTTTGACGGCGGCTCATTCGTATTTCGTTTATCTCTGCCTCATTAATATCATTCTAAATGGATCAGTTTAGGAGAACTTCAACTTGAATTATTGCCTGAAAAGTTCGATTGGGTAGAATGCAATCAATTTACAATAGAATTCTGCCTACTTCGGACCATGATGAAGTGTCCTTCTTGTCGACCGAAAAATATAATATTACTGATGGATTTTATGATCAAAAAGAAAAACATTTCAGCTGTAAATAAAAGTCGGAATCACGTACACTTGGCACAGCAAATTGAGACAGACTCGATTCCAGACTGATCTGATCTAATTTAGCACGTCGAAAGAATGAAGTTCAAGTCGAATTTTCGAACAATATACATTACAGCAGTACAGTATATATAATGTAGCTTCAATTCTTTTTATTTTAGATTTGTAAATTGTTGGAACGGGAAGCCGCATATACACGCATGTGCTCCAGGAACAATGTTTCATCCCAGGCGAAAACTTTGCGATTTCCCGAGTTTGCAGTTTACGCTCTTATTTTTCGAGGCACCAACTCCTCAGCAACGGATCAACAGAATGTCTCGAATTGACAGTGAGATGAAGTTGATTATATATGCGAGGGTTGTTTCATAAGTTTTGAGACTTTTAAAATTAGATCCAACAAAGTTTCAGCAATTAAAAAAACATATTTTGTAATCGCAAAGCCACATCATTTGGCAACACTTCAGTGCTATTCAACATACTCTGCCAATTTCAATGCATTTTTTCATGCGTTAAATCCAACCATTGAAACAGTGCCAAAAGTCGAGTTCTGCTTGCTGATTAAAGACGACACCCTGTGACTTTTGGCTGTTCTTGACGGTGAAGAACTACCCGAAAAGGATTTATGTTGTGGACAGCAACAGCCTCATGAATTCCGCCATTTAAAGAGCAGCTTAATCGACTAACGGAAGTCAATTTTTGCCACTGTTTTGATCTTTGGGTTTAATACATGAAAAAATGCATTGCAAATGGCAGAGAGCATGTTGAACAGCATTGAAGTGTTGCCAAATTATGGGGTTATATGCGAGCAAAAAATAATTTGGTAATGGTTGAGCCTACATTGGATCTATTTCAAAAAGTCTCAGAACTCATGAGCCAAACCTCGTATTCTCATCATCGAAATCCAGTCCTTGGGGGTTTTCAATTGAAATTTAAAACGCTGATCATCATAAATTTCAGGCGAAAATCGCTGGAGACCGATTTTACCTCCTGATCACGATTCCAACAACGAAATCCTTCCCAGCAGCGAGTCCATCGATGCTGCTTCCTTTTCAAGGAATAATAGACCGCAAGATGCGCGCGACAAGTCACAGGGTTCTTCATTCAGGTCAGCCAGTGGATCTGGGATTTTCAGACCAGGTTTCATACAACCCCCGACAACAACAACAACAACGACGACGACGACAACAACAACGCCCAGAACCACAGTCACGACGACAGCAAGTACTCAAAGACCGCCTAGAACCCCCACAACGAAAAGCAGGAACTTCGTCGATGTGTGGAGAACGTTCACGGATATTCAACGAGCCACGCCGACAACAACATCGACTCATCGCAGCTCTATTATTCCTTCTCCAACAACAACAACGGCTAGTCCGTTGTTGTTGAAAGAAAGATCATCCAAACCAGAGAGGAAACAGGAAGAGAAGAAAGATAGCTTAGGAGTTCCCATATCCAGAAGAAGAACGCTTCCAGATAGCGGGCAAGCAGTTCGTTTGCGTGGTGGGAACGGACCCTGGGAAGGATATGTTCAGGTTGTTTTTCTTGCTCAATGTACTTTAATTATATACAGAGGCGGAAAATCGATCTTATGCTTCCAGATTTCTTTGAGTACTGATGAAGAAGAAGAGCTCGTTTGGAATGATTCATGCTTGAGGATCAGCATTGGAAATTTTCTCCCTTTTCTATAATATGTACACATGCAGCTTTTGAAGCTTTGGGTGATGAAAATTTGAACCCCGAAAATTCAAATCTCCCTAATTTGAATTTTTAAAAGTCCCTTTCTGAATTCCTTTCAAAACAAATGCATGAAAAACCTCAATAACTGAACGCGGCTTTTCCCCTCAAACCTCCAGAACTTGAATTTTCTGATGGTCTTTGACTAGTATTTTATACATGCATGAAAGATAAAACAAATACAAATTTAAAGTGCGTTTTCAAAGGAAGTGAACAACTATTTGGGCAAATGAACCCTTGCCTTCCTGTTATTGACTCATTAAAAAAAAGATTTGAGTCCCCAATTGCAATTTCCTATACCACTCTTCTTCCTTTCTCCCAACAATAATACATTTCAGAATAATACATTTATTAAAAGTAGCAAGGAACTCTGTTATCATTATCTAAAGCTTTGGAATGACAATGGCAGTTGAAATTATTTGATGAAAAATAAAAGTTTCTTTTTCTCCTAAGAACACTTCAGACACATTTTTACCTTCTGAAATACATTTTTATAATTTTCCTTTCTGAGAAACCTTTCCTCAAGTCCCCTAGTTTTATAATATTTTGATGACATTCAGCTATATCTGCTTCATAGGTGCTTAATTTAATTTTTGCAAGAAGTATCCATTTGTATACCTGCCATAAAGTCCATCAAGCACATTTGCCGGTCCTCAGAAAATTTTTTGGGGATTTGCCTGGGCTAGGATACATTTTATGGAAATTTGCTGGTCCTCAGGCCCAAAAAGGTTGGAACACTGTTAATGTGAAGCCATCTCCTGACCCCACTTTGTTGGCGGCGCGGTTTTTCATGACGCTAAACTAAACACATGATGTTTCGAGTTTGTTAGACCATGAGTTCATTTCTCTCAAAATTCGTTGAGTCTTCCGCAGATTTTCATTAATTTTGCAATCATTCAGGTATTTCAAGATGGAAACTGGGGCTCAGTTTGCGACTCCGACTGGTCCGGGCTTGAGGCTGATGTGGTTTGCAAGCAACTGGGATTTGAAAGGTGACTTATTCTAATTGTTCGGAGAGTTTAAATGGTATTTCGTTATTTTTTTTTTTAATTGTTTACTCAGGGGTGCTTCAAAAACGGTGAAAGGTGGACTGACTTTCATCAAGAAACCTATCGAAAGAAGTCACTTGACAAATGTCCAATGCCTGGGCAAAGAATCCTCCCTTCTCGAATGCGCCGTTCAGAAAGGATCGTTTTGTGCGGAGGAATCCGTCGTCGGAGTAATTTGTCGAAACAATTCAGCTTCAAGGTTTGAAAAAATAATTCAATATACAAGACTGTACAGCTGCCATTTAAATAATACATACCTTTTCTGCGTCGTCATTGTATAGGTGTAATGTCAACGAGATTCCGTTCAGAGGAACGTGTTTCGCTTTTCATTTGGACGTTGAGGTCACACATGAAGAAGCCATGATGCTTTGCCACGCAAAAGGCGGCCATCTTATTGACATTCACACGCAAGATGACAGCGACTTTTTGTCAGAATGGCTTCATCACTTCGGTAAGCATCTTCTCAATTATTAAATCCCACCGCTAATCCATCTCAAAGATCTCTTGCAAAGTTAGGATATGTTTGGAAAAATTTGTGCCAAAGAGCAATGAAACGAAAAGATCTAAACTTTGAATCAAGGTCAGAAGAGTCAAGAAAAAGTACAGTATTTTTTCTACCATGCAGCACGAAGTTTTGGCTGAAAAGAAAAATAATTTCACTCCGTGAAATTTCCTCCTGCATTACTCCTAACATGTTATTAAACCTGGAGATTTAAAAAAATGATTGGCATGTAGGATTTACTCTTCTCAGATTTTTTTTTCTGCTAGATGAAAAGGAACCCCCTGCTGTATGAGGGTTAAAGTTGAACAATTTAGGAAAAATAAGACGTTGGTCCTTCAAAAGTAGGTCACGTTTTTGCGAACTTCGTCTAGTGCTCTTCGATATTCAAATAATCTATGCAAGCAATCTGAACTCATCCAACAGGTGCCAATGGGCCGATCCATACTGGGGGTGTGCAAGGTGTAACCGCATCAAAGAGCTCTTTCTACTTGTGGGAACACTCAATCGCTCGATTCAACTTCGAAAAGTGGTGGCCTGGTGAGTGCTATAGCAGTTCCTGAAGTAACCTTGCTTTCATGGGGACACCAAGATACTGCGGTTCGAAATTACGATTTGTGACTCCATTTTGTTGCACCCGTTTTTGAAATTAATTTTAATGATGCCAATCGAGAAAATAATGATTCTTGCAATGACATTTTTCTCAACAAATACTCGAGCACACGATACATTTTTCTGATTTCAAAGAAAAAGAAAATGACTGTGCAGAAGAAAACCATGCGCAATATGCTCATTTGGCATGATATGAAAAGTAGCCCAAAAAGAAAAGCAAAAGCACATGTCTTACTTGCTGTATACTGAGCACAGATGATGAATTGAAAGAGAATCACAAAATTAGCCTGCTTTTGGATAATCAAGTAGAACACATTTTATGGGATTTTTTCTAAATTTTTGTGAATATACTGTATGACGTGCTAAATTTTGTTCAAGAGGAATCGCAATTTCGAAATTTAAATTGCTGGGTTATTATTCCATCACAGTTATGCTGGTAACGATTTTCCATGTTACGCTATATGATATGGGGAATCAAAGAATGTTTTTCCTTGCTGAGGATAAAAACAGGACAAAATGTAATAATTCAAAATACAAAACAAGGAAAACAAAAGGACATAGAGAAAATACTAGCCATACATAATTTCCATGCACAAATAAAGTAGACAGAAGCTTCTTCTAATTCTTCAATTTTTGCAAAGGCAAATAAACTAGGAGGCAGTTTCTTCTAATTCTTCACTTTTGCAATCAATGACAAACACGTGACAAATCGATTTCATTGGACTTCAAATATATTTTAAAATTTCCCTTAAACATTTTCCGAATTTTATTTCATCCTGGAAAAATAATTTTTCATCAAGCTCAAATTATTTAGAGTTAAGTATACAGTGTACTTGCGTAAGTTTGGTGTCCTACCACAGGACCAGTTATGTGAACAAAATAAAACAAACACGTTACTTAATCCGTCCTTGAGCGTAATTAGTTTCCTCAGACATTGAGTGATCTTCACCAAGTGAAGAAGGATGAAGGAATTACCCCAGCTGTCCTAGATAAAACGAAGATACGTCCAGCAGGAAACCCGTTAATCGATTCCTCGCGTTGGAAAATAACCCGCAAAAAATTTTCTTGAAAAGAAAAAGCCGCGATGTGACATCTCACTTTTTCCGCGTGCATTCTTTTTATTTTTATTTTTTCATTGTTGTCGCCACATTCAGGGTGGAATGAAGACAACCGTCGGGCACCTGACATTTCAGGGAACAGCCTCCAGTGCATTACGCTTCACAACGTCTTCTTCGACGGCGTGGAGCGAGTCGGAGCTGACTACTACTACTGGGAAGTTTCACCTTGCACGCGACGCATGCCGTTCGTCTGCGAGATGTCCCATAAAGACATCGGCGAGTTCATTTCCTCTTTCCTTATCGACTCGCGAAAACTTTGCTTTTCGGCACGGAGATGAATATCTGCTCTGTTGCCGGTCTTTCTGCGACGCTGTCTTTATGTTATGATGACGATGATGTGATCTTCCTCAGCAGTGCAGCGACGCGTGAAAAATGTGGGAATTTCCAGTAGCAAAATTCAGGATTATATCCTGGTAAAATAATAATAATCATTAGGGTGTTCACGATAGGCGATGTTCCATCATGAACTTGAAAGTCAAGCGTATCTTGGAAAGCCTGTTCCACATATTTACAGGGCTTTCAGAGTATATTACCGTACATGCAGTTGAACCTTGATTACTCGAGTCTCTCAAAATTGAATTTTTCTGAGGTGTTCTGAATAAAAAATATTTGAATAAAATATAACTAATTTTTTATTCAAATACTATGTTTTCAGGCTGCGTAGAAGGAAACGGACAGTCGTACAGAGGCAAAGCAGACGTTTCCCTTTCTGGAAAGCCCTGTTTGAACTGGAACAGCCCATCAGTCATGGTTATCCTGGGGAGGAATGCCTTGTCGGACCTGGGCCTGGGTGATCACAATCATTGCAGGAATCCTGATCGGGACGATGCTCCCTGGTGCTTCACACCCAACGGGAAATACGAGTTCTGCGATATCCCCTTGTGTCCCCCTCCGGAACCATCTCCAGGTAATAAAGCATTCTGCGTTTTATGCATATGGAGTATACGGTAATTCCTTTGATGAGTACCACATTATGTCCTTGAATTTACAAATACTTAGTTACAAATAATAGGTCAGCAATTCGCAAACTTGTCATCATCGTTTGAATTAAATTTCTGTTACGTGACTTGGAAAAGTAAATCTGCTGGGCTCACTTTGTAATTTCCGATCAACTTTAACGCACAGAAAATTTGATACAGGCGCATTTTAGGAATAATATTCTGATTAGCCAAATGTTTCCGATGCATTCAGTTTATTTCTTCAGTAAGCTCATGAATGAAGTTCTTCCCAGATGAAGATTTATTTGTAGATGCCATCGTATATTGGGTCTACTGTGCAAGAATTACGGTAATTCCTTTCTTGAAAGAACTTCATTTGTTCGAGGATATCTTTATTATGCTGGTACAGTATCTAAAATTTGAGCCAGACTCTGAATTTCGCGTGGAACTGTTTATCTTCTAACCCGAGCAAATAAGATACTTCTCTGTAACACTAATGCTGATGAATCACACCCGGTTCCTGGCACCAACGGCAAATTCCGTTTGGAATGCTACGAAAGCCTTTTCTTTGGTGTAGAATTTTATTCGAGTTTGTGGAATGTCGCAATATTTATGGAATGATTAAATCCTGATCCAACTCTTTACACAGTATTTTATAAATAATTTACCTGGTCCTTGCAGAGTAATGCATCGCAAAACATATTGAAACAAATTACCCAGCTGTACGAAATTTCGGGCTTTTTCTTGTACAAGCTTATTGAAAAAATAATAATAATAGTTGGGCCTGATTTTCATTTCTCTTCTTTTTCTGCGGCATCTGAAAAGATTTACACTCCTTCAGACGTCCACAGGAAACATCATTTATCCCTGCCAAGTGCGTAATCCTAGACTTTCAGAGAGGAATAGGCATTCGACTTCCAGGATTTTTTCCACGCTCTTTCTTTTTATCTTGGCATTGGACTACGACCCTGAAACACCAGTGATATATTTTACCATTTTATTTTCGAGAGAACCAGAGATTCTCGATAAGAAAAGCAAACCCCAATACGCGCTATAGCAGACAACTATTTTAACTTGAGATGTCTCTGAATCGAGGATGATTATTCACAAATTCACAAGTGATTTCAAAAATGTCGGGAAATTGTTATTCCAGATGCAGTGGAAATCAGCTTCAGATACAACAAGACATGCCCGAGGCAAAACCAGTTTCAATGTGATGCGAATCAATGCATCCTGACCGCATACGTGTGTGATGGTGAAGCCGTAAGTCAAATTGCTAAAAATTTTCTTTCAAACTATCACGATTAAACGTAAAAAAGCATGTTTTAGCTCAAATTCGTACGAATTTTCTTTTCATTCCAATGCAGCTAAACGAAATAACTTTGGAGGTTGCTCATACTGCTGAAGACCATTGTTTTAGCATTTCATGCTGTAATAAGACTAGTTTAAATCTGTACTTCCTTCTGTGATTCTGGAAATCTATTTTGCATTTTGATTTTGTTGTTTTTTTTGCTTGCATCAAATGATATCAAGATTAATACGGATGCCAAGAATATCGCTCTTGAAAGGATCTTTCAGAGTGCAGGCCATGACTTGTCTGATTTTCCCGTCCAATTATTTATTCACAAACATATGTTCCACACTGGAGATTCTGCTGTTCTTCGACTCGTATTTGCGATGAAAATTGCATTTTCTCATCATGATTAGAATTCTCCTCGTTGAGTTTCGTAATCGTACCTTTTTTTCTGCTTCGAACGCTTTAGCGATTCCGTCGGAGTAAATGTAATTTGAAACAGATGCGTAAACATTTCTGGAGAAAAAAAAATGCGTCGTTTACACGCATCAAATTTCGAGAGTGACGCAGAAACTCTGGAGATTCTGAACGCATTTTGCAATACTTACTCTGTGACTGCTGATGGAATGGACTGCGGGAGAAACTATAGAGTTCATACTTAGCGAGATTGCATGCATTTTTCATAAGGATTGCGACAATGGATTGGACGAGAAGTTCTGCACGGACTACATGCACGAGTTTGAAGAATCCGCTGGTCATCGCCTTTTGGGCAACGACGTGACCAAGTGGATGTTCATTGACAAGAAGACATGCGCCAGACGATGTGCCGAGGCCAAGAACTTCCTCTGCAGATCCTTCAGTTACAGGTGAATTGCTTGCCTTTTTCTTAATGATTTCGACGAGTGAAAGGAATAAGATTTTGCCGAATACTGTATGCTGTGCTTAAAAAAACCGCATGATTTCAAGAAAATTATAATTCCGCCAAAGCTGGTAGAATGCTTCGGAAAATAGAAGCAGACCGGTTTCAAGGCGTCAATTTTTTTTTTAAATCACTTATAACTTGTAACCTCAGGAATGAATCAAAAATACTGCGCAAATAGAAATTGAGGACATTTTTGTTTCCATCAGAGAACCAGAATCCAATTTTTTCCCGGTAGAATGAAAACTGATACCGTAATCAAGTTGGGAAAATATTTTACTTCAAGTGACCTTATGGTGGCAATAAATATGAATTCAGACTCACAACATAGGTCATCTTTATTGGGAAGTTTATGTATTGTCCTTCGTTGTTTTGAGGTTTCCAGGGATATTGCAACTGAAATGAAGATTTCGCCGATTTTGATGTTGATTTAACGTTTTCTGGTTTACAACGCTGTAAACAGAAGTTTTGAAAAGGTCTGCTGTAATTTGAAGAGGACTTTAAAAAAAAATGTTTCTTCCACAGCCCGCACACCGAAACGTGCATTCTGAGTGACCACAATGTGGCGACATCTGGTGGGAAAGTGCAGGACATCCGATATTCGTACTACGAAAGAAAATCTACTCAAATTGATTGTTCTAATTTACACGTCTGCACCAACGGAAAATGCATCAATCAGACACGGGTGAGAATAATTTCAAATTTCCTTATTACAAGGAATGGAATGTATGTCCATGTGATTTTCAGACCAAGGAAGACATATAGTTGTTCATTCTTCGCTTTCTGAAGCATCAGATATAGGTTTCACATACAGCATCATTGATGGATGAAACGACTTCAACTGCATCAATACAGTTGAACATCAATAACTCCAACCTAAATTTTGAAATTTTAACCAGTCATTTTCTGAATTCCCTTAGGAACAATAGATTGAAAACCTCCCTTCCTCGAAAGTTTTCCCCCTGGAAAATCAATTTTTTTTGTAGGCCTTGTATGTGGCTATGATTTTATTGACACCGGAAAGATAAAAGGAATGAAAATGTAACTTGATGTGTTTTTAAAGGAAGTAAAAAACTAATTGGGCAAAACAAACCCTTGCCTACAATAAGTTCAGCTTATTTACAAGCAATTCAAGGCCCAGAATATCATCATTTACAATTTCCTGAAATTCCTTTTTTACCTCGAAAAATTGTTTTTTTTCCTAACTCAGACTCGAATTTTTGGTCCCCTCAAGTTCAACTTAAACAGATTCCATTGTTTCATAAATAATCGTAAGTTATCAAATAAGCGTAACCCAGTTGACAAACCGTGAACTTGAATTGAGTTGATCAAAATCCAAATAAAAAACCTTTGAATCTGTGATGCAATAAGAAAAAGTTGTCAAGAAACTCACAAGCTGGCTCACGGAAGGTACAAGAAGGAAAAAGAGCCAGACGATGGATCAGTCGGAAAACGAGATCATTTTCCAATTTTTTGCCGCAATGTTTTTGAATTTCTCTAGAATTTGATGGAATTCTAGACTGTAAAGCCACATTAACTTATTCCCATTTTTCTAGGTATGTGATGGATACAAGGACTGCCACGACATGTCCGACGAAACCAGCTGCCCCGTACCGGAAGTCGCAGTAAAAATCGTCGGCGGACAAAGGCCAAATATCGGAAGAGTGCAATTAACCGGTGAGTGAGACACACACACAAAGAAAGAGACACACAAAAAGGTCATAAAACTGAATGTTTCGAGCAAACAAAAAAGGAAGGTTTCATCAACGACTGTAGTTCATTAAAGTTTACGACAGGGACGGAGTGATTTGCGACGACGAGTTCGGCCAACAAGACGCAGACGTGATTTGCAGACAAGCCGGATTCCCTTACGGTGCCCTGAAGGCAATTCCGGGCTCTGCTTTCGGCTCCGGAAACGGAAACATCCTGATGGACAATTTACGATGTTTGGGCAACGAAACGTCGGTGGGCGAGTGCAAGTTCAACGGATGGGGAGACCATGACTGCTCCCCATTGACGGTACTGTACATTGATTTTTTTTTTAATCATTGCAGTATATAAAGCAATCAACAACGACTTACAACGACTTTCGATACTGTGCAACGAAATCTGGCTGTGAAGAATTGTTTCCATGTCCAAGCTGAGAATTCATTCGAACGATACACTCTATATATTCAATGATATCGATCATGGAAAAAAGACTGGAACATGTTTTTCAGCATTTTTATCCGTTGAAGAAACAGTGTACAGTACTCTACTGTAGTAATAAGCCGAGTATTCTGGGGTACCAGTAAAGTACTTTACTGTGAAATCTTAATTTTGAAATCTTTTCTTCCATTAAAAAAATTTAATCGAACTGAATACAATTTGAAAGGGCGTGGCAGCAAAAATTCTACTTGGGAAAATTGTGACTTGGGGTTATTTTTGAGTTAGGGAAACAAGCGTTTCTGTTGTGGAAAACATAGAAGGATTTCATGAAATTTTAATTGATGATATCCTGGGTCTCGATGAATGGCTTCTTAAATTAGCTGACAGGATGCTGGACTTGGAGGCAGGGGTTCATTTGCCCAATTCTGTCTTTCACTTCCTTCTAAATAGAATCACTTCACATTTTGATTGCTTTTCTCTTTCCTGTGGCAAGAAACTGAAAGCCAAAGAGCCTCAAAAAAGTTGGCTTACACAGGTTTGAGAGAAAAGCCCTTTGAGATATGGAAGTTTTAATGCATTGTTACTAAGGGAATCCAGACCAGGACTTGAGAAAATTCGACTTATTGAACTCTTGATTATAGGGAGGTTCGAGATATGGATAGGTTCAACTGTGTGCTGATGATTACACACATCATAATAAAAAAAAAATCAAACATACAAGGCGTCTACTTTCCTTATTGTGCATTATGAATTTTCGAATTTTCACGCAGTAATTCAAATGACCAATAAGATGCATTTATGAAACGACACACAATATTATCAAAACACATGACTTGAATATTAATAAAAACATTTTATTGACACATTATCCAGCACTTGATATTACACTCCATCGATATACAGTATCTTCAAGGCGTCGTTTTGCAGAAGGAGCGCGTAAAATACGCGTTGATTTCGTGCAAAATGATTGACCCTGACTAGTACCAGTGTAGACTTCGAAACTCCGGCAGATTCCGAAGTTACCAGTAGGTTACCTTGAGGACTTGAACAGGGGGAAGCCTGCTAATAATGTTCAAAATTCAGCAGCTTTGATGTGCTTTTACATTTGCGATTTCCTCGGTCAAAACATAATCTGAAATGTTTGATGTCGGGATGAAATCAGTATCTCAATAATATTCCCACAGCAAGTAGCAGGTGTGGAGTGCAAAGTGGAAAACGACGGATGTGCGGAGTTTGAGTTCGAATGCAAAAGTTTGGAGTGCATCCCGATGGACTTCATTTGTGACCAGGTCAAGGACTGCAGTGACGGAAGTGACGAGCTGAAAGAAAATTGTGACGTGAGTCCATATTAATTACAACTTAAAAATTAAGATTTGCATTACGATGCGGCTAAATAAAACATCTCGTATATTCCTCGAAAATTACTCCATAAGACATGCGAGATGATACTTATTTCGAAACGCAGTCCAATTTTCTCGATTATAATAAAAAAAAAATGAAAAGAAAAATATCCTAACTTAAGACTCGATATACAGTAATTGGATTACAGTATTTAAAAATATGACCTAAATTATATCATCTCTCAAATATTTTTTTAAACCAACCTTTTGATACCGTGAGTGAAAAAAGGGAAAAAATCGTCAACTAACTCACAAACTCTAATTCAGACTATCAGAGATCTTCAGAAATTTCATGCCAGCTGGCAGTAAATTCAAATGTCTCAGAAATCAATCAATCTTTTAAGAATCGTCTATCTAAAACCATTCAAGTTTTCGGCTAGTAAGCAATGTAGAAAGTAAAAAATGATTCCAAATTTGCCGGAAAATTTTCAAGGTTTGCTTTCTTGGTAGAATAGGTAGAATAGAATGATTCGTAGGTGAAGTGGTTGAAAACAGGAAAATGTATTCGCATCTGCTAGCTCTGTGTGAAAAATATTTTTCAAACGTTCGTTTTGTATAAATTAAAAAAAGGTGTTGAAACCATTTCAAGCCACTCAAGGCGTATTTTTCGTGCGGAAATGAGACACCCTCTTATATATCCGTCCGCATTCCTCCGCTTTTTGCAAAATGAATGGGTGCTCTTTGTTTCAAGATACACCCAACGTGCTGTGTCAGGGAAAATATAGAATTTCCGTGCCTCAGACACACACACTGGTAAATTGAATATGACGAATGAGAAAGGCCTATATATATGGTGTACGATCAGAGACTATATGGAGGGGAAACGGTGTGAGTTGGGGCAGCACAAGATATGAAAGTGATTCACGTTTCAGACTCGGTGGTTTGAAGGGGGGCTTTTTTTTCTTTTCTTCTGGGTTTTCAACACTTATTTTCCTCATCCATCGCGTGATGCTGTTGAAGGCTCCACTGTCAGTTAGACTTATCGGCGGAACGGCGAACAAAAAGATTGGACGAGTGGAAGTCAGACGTCACGGTTTGTGGGGCACTATTTGCGACGACTCTTTCGACGACAATGACGCTAAGGTTCACGTTACATTCTGCGTTTTCCTTTTTTGTAGTGTGTGTGTGTGTGTGTGTGTGCACTTGGGCTCACTGCTCTTTTCATCGCTAAAATCCGAAGGTAATCTGCTCAATGATGGGCATCAGACAAGGCGGCAGATTTTTGCCGAAGACGGAGTCGACTTTTGGACCGGGAATCGGACCGATTTGGCTTGACGAACTGGAATGCAATGGTAAATAAAATTTACGGATCTTCTGTTTGGAAAAAAAAAATCACTGATTTCCTGCTGCTTTGGAAAATCAACGGCTTTTTTTTTAACTTTCGCTGCGAGAACAGTTGAGCAATGCCTGCAAACGGGTGGAAACAGTTTGCAAATCTCGACTTTGTTGAGTCAAATTCTTCTGTCTTGAAATTTTTTTTATTCGATACACTGTGATATGTCTGGAAAGTTTCCTTCACACTTGCTTTATTGATGGAAATGACCAGCGTGACCCATAATCAACTTCTAGATGAAGTTGCAGTATTTATTGCGGCATAATAACTGAAGTCGTGCATAAAACTTCGGGTTCTTTTCTTTGTAACAGTGAAGCATGATTAATTCTCAGTAATCAATATCCATCATTAATTCGATGGACTTCTGATGCGATGAATCACATTTCGCTACCCCCATAAAACTTCGAAAATTATTGATAATGCGTCTTACGTTATATATATTCCATAAACTGCAACTATTACGCTCACAGATTATTTCATTTTTCACTGACAAGACTTGGAAAAATGTTTTTTTATTGAATATCGTTGATTTTCTTGTAGCTAAAAATACTTTCGAACTATTCAAATCTCCAAAAATTATGCTGCGTTCATGCGCACACGATGATCAGACTATTATGCTTCGTAATTGAAAAAATCGGCGAATTACTGAATGTACGAGTACGTGGAATTACTCTCCTGAATTTAACCCCACAAAAATTTCGTTTATCTATTTACTTTTATATCATACGGATATAAACAATGTACTGTATAAGCATTTGTACATATTATTGAAGTTGCTTCGAGAGGTAAAAATATGCGTAACGCATGTTCAGGCAATATTATTAAGAGAAAAGACTCAGCATCATTTAAAATTTCCTGACATAAGAAACCCGTATTTACTTTCATTCAAATAATTGATCATCAAAGCTTGATATGAAAATCATTCTCACTTGGAATTTTCAAATGCTTCTATACTATAAGTACATTAATATTATGATTGTTTTTTGAGGGAGAACCAGTTTCCTGTGAGCATTTTGTCCTGTCAATATAGTATTTTGCGGGGCGAAGATGGCTGTCGTTTCTACAATGCCAGGGGGATTCAATCCAAGGGATAAAAACAGGCAGCACTTTGGATTATTTCTCCAGAATAAAAAGAAAATAATGCAGTTTTTCAAAGAGGCTTTTCCAAAGAGCCTGAAAATCTTAGGTTACATGTGTTGTAGAAAAAAAAAAGTGCGGAGGAGAAAAAAAATCGAGGTTCCTCGGTCCACCGAGCGCAACCCAGGAAACCGCGACGAAATCCTCTGCCGTGCGGAAATGATGTCTATCGACATCGAGAGGGGCGACATATAAACAATATATAAAAAAAATATACAAACAATATTTTTGTTTTTACGTATCGATTGCGGAAATCAATTTCGGTTATTTGTCAACATATTTTCATGATTGTCGCAGGTGAGGAAAGCAGTGTGGCTGAGTGCATCCACGAAGCTTGGGGCGCAGGCAATTGTCGACACGACGAGGACGTGGCTGTCGAGTGCTTCGACACCTCATCGGAACTTGTCACGGTACGTATATATCACGCCGACTTTCTAATCGATAATCGCTGATGAATATCATCGAAGTCCTTCGTTTGGTTGCAGCAATCGAAATCAGGATAGTATTTTATTTTTTCCCGAGACGTCGTATAGATAACAAGGATTGCGGATGAGTAAGAAACGGGTGATTTAATTAGGAACCAAAACCTTGTCATTAAAATGTTCAAGTTATAAATCCATTTCATAGCAAATAGATAAAATATGTGCTGAAAGTAATACAACTTGATTTTCATTAGCGAGTATTGTGTCATAAACATTCGTAAAAATCATCAATATGTATTACCGTTTTCGAAGGAATTTTAATCGTGAGAATCACCCTGCTAAAAACTGTTGAAAAATTATGATCACTGAAATGCCTTCCAATTGCTCAAACGTGAAACTCCCTGGATTGAAAGAAAATTCATCGCATTCATTGAATCTAATGATGATAAATAAGAATACTTGGTAAAGTTCTAGTTATTTAAATTCACTTCATCACTCAACGGTTCTTTGAGTTAGGTGGTGCGATTCAACTGCCAAAATAATATTTTTAAGCGTAAACTCCACTCCAAAAGAGGCTTCGGTCTTGAATAATTTAGCTTCATAAAAAGAGAGAAAAAGAACCCTTCAGCCGCTACATCTTAACTTAAATTCTGAGTACAAAATTCTTAAAACGGTTTTTCATGGCGAACTGAAGATTGATGAGAATTTTTTTTTCTCATTTCAGTCGACAGCAAACCCTTCGTCAGGACACGAGACACTTCTGCGACCTAGGCCCGCAATATTGCCAAACGTGTGCGGATTGCGAGATGTTGACGAGATTTCCGGCACAACATCTGCAAATCGACGAGGAAAAGTCATCGCTGGTAGGACCACGACTCCTGGGGCTCATCCTTGGCAGGTGAAAATAAAACAAAATTTAGCCCTGGAACAAGCGTTCTGATTCCAAAAATTATGTGAGAATCATTGTCTAGACTTCTAGAGAAACAAAGAACACGACTAAAAGTTCTCTAGAATTACCACTTCTCATCTATGTTGCCTACGTGAGGATGAATGATCAAGCGAATATTTCACTCTGCTTCTGAAATCATATTTCACAGTCGCCATCCACTTTCGGCGACTGTGTTCTTTTAATCAGTTATTTTAATCAGTTTTCCCTATAGCCATTTTAGGCCCACGGACCGGCAACATTTCTATAAAATTTTTCGCGGACCAGCAAATTCCCAAAAAGAATTTTCCTGAACAGCAAAGCTTCATAACATTTTTGCAGACTCAAAAACGTTTGCTTGAAAGACTTTGGCGGTAATTAAAAAGTTTATGCTTAAAAAATGTTTCAACAAGAAATGAAGCAGCTACAGTGGAATATGTCTTCAAAAATTCAAAAGTTATACTTGAAGAGAGGTTTCTTGGAATGACAAATTCCAAATAAATTATTTGAGCATGTGAAAACTTGTCTGAAGACTTACGCGGAGAAAGGCCACAAATTTCAACTTCCATTGTCTTTCTGAAATTTCAGATGAAGATAACCGACTTCATTGCTATATCTGATAAATTGATCATGCTGCAAATTTCCCGCGGACCAGCAAAAAACTTTTGGACCACGGGTTTGGGAATAATGATTTTAATCATTCCCCGTTTGATTGATTTTTTGAAAGTTATTTCAACCCTATAGAAGGAAACGCGGTAACATGTTTGGAAACTATTTTAGAAGTTATAGAAAAAGTATGGAAAGTCTTCGCGGTTCTTGTCGACTGGCGGAGGTCTTAAATCAAATCTTGGATGTTTTTCTATTTTTTCGAGCAAAAATTTTTTTCCCCTGGAATTAACTCGTCTTTGTTCGATGGAAACATTTTCATCAATATATTGTGCAAATAACTCATCCATTTCCATAGTCTAAATAGGTTCATTATTGTGTTCCTGTAAAACCTGTTTTACAGTGTGCTATCCTGCTGACTGCTTTGTCCTTCAGTCAACTCTTCTGCAGGTGTGTACTTAAAGACTTCTGCAAGATGGATAATCGTTGGAAACGACTTGAATTTTTGTTCATAGTCATACATGGAACCAGCCGACGGGAAAATTACTGTACTTGAATGAGACTATTTACAGTTCAATGCTTTTTGTTAGTTGTACAATGCATCAAGATATTAGGCGACGTGTATACCAGTTCGAGAGAGAAAAGCGAGCCCTACTGTCAAATAAACTTCTCCATTAGTTGAAATAGACCGAGCTTCAAAACTTCCATGACGAAACTAATCGTTACTTTATATCACCAACAACTCCCTGCTCTTGGTTTTTCCAACGCCCCGACGCCACTTGATTAAAAACAGCAGTTTGACGAAGCGAACAACCTAAAAAAACTTTAAAAAAAAGCGGAAGACGCGTATTTTGTCAAGAATCCATCAGGCAGATTTGTCTTTGATGCCTGTGTTTTTATTTTTCACGCTCTATGTAAGATAACTGCTAATTAATTTGCTCATCAGGCGAGTCTGCGGATCCGATCCGGAACGAAAAGCACTCATTGGTGCGGAGCCGTGATTGTGAGTCCAAATCACGTCATTACGGCTGCTCATTGCTTGGAAGATTACCCAAAGAAAGCGTATGTCATCAGAGTTGGCGACTACGACACTCAAGTAAGATGATGTACTGGATTAATTTATCTCATTTGTTCCACTAACATCGTTATGCATCGATGCCAAATCATCCGAAAGAAATCTAAGCGACTTTTCGGGACCTCAAGGTTTGATGAAAACTTGAATAGTTCGGAATTGAAAGCCATTGTTAAATCGTGAAGTTAGGATAAGTACGGTATTAGTATTTCAATCATCTTGGCCAATATTTGATAGATTCGCTCGAATCGCAATAAGATTGCTAAAACCTNCAAAACCTTGTCATTAAAATGTTCAAGTTATAAATCCATTTCATAGCAAATAGATAAAATATGTGCTGAAAGTAATACAACTTGATTTTCATTAGCGAGTATTGTGTCATAAACATTCGTAAAAATCATCAATATGTATTACCGTTTTCGAAGGAATTTTAATCGTGAGAATCACCCTGCTAAAAACTGTTGAAAAATTAAGATCACTGAAATGCCTTCCAACTGCTCAAACGTGAGCCTTCCTGGATTGAAAGAAAATTCATCGCATTCATTGAATCTAATGATGATTTTATTCTTATGAACCATTTCAAGATCAATAAATTTAAGTGAAGGAGTGAGTTGCCAAGAAACTCAATCCACCACGCTAAGTTGACGGTTTTATCATAAAAATTCGCATTTGAGGTGAGGTTTTCTCACTTCGGTCTTGAATAATTTAGCTTCATGAAAAGAAGGAAAAAGGACTTTTCAGCCGCTGCATTTTAAATTAAATTCTAAGTACAAAATTCTTAAAAAGGTTTTCCATGGCGAACTGAAGATTGATGAGATTTTTTTTTCTTATTTCAGTCGACGGCAAACCCTTCGTCAGGACACGAGACACTTCTGCGACCTCGGCCCGCAATATTGCCAAGCGTGTGCGGATTGCGAGATGTTGACGAGATTTCCGGCACAACATCTCCAAATCGACGAGGAAAAGTCATCGCTGGTAGGACCACGACTCCTGGGGCTCATCCTTGGCAGGTGAAAATCGAACAAAATTTAGCCCCTGAACAAGCATTCTGATTCCAAAAATTATGTGAGAATCATTGTCTAGACTTCTAGAGAAACAAAGAACACGACGAAACGTTCTCTAGAATTACCACTTCTCATCTATGTTGCCTACGTGAGGATGAATGATCAAGCGAATATTTCACTCTGCTTCTGAAATCATATTTCACAGTCGCCATCCACTTTCGGCGACTGTGTTATTTTAATCAGTTATTTTAATCAGTTTTCCCTATAGCCATTTTAGGCCCACGGACCGGCAAAATTTCTATAAAATTTTTGGCGGACCAGCAAATTCCCAAAAAGAATTTTCCTGAGCAGCAAAGTTTCATAACATTTTTGCAGACTCAAAAACGTTTGCTTGAAAGACTTTGGCGGTAATTAAAAAGTGTATGCTTTAAAAATGTTTCAACTTCCAATGAAGCATCTACAGTGGAATATGTCTTCAAAAATTCAAAAGTTATACTTGAAGAGAGGTTTCTTGGAATGAAAAATTCCAAATAAATTATTTGAGCATGTGAAAACTTGTCTGAAGACTTATGAGGAGATTGGAAACTTATTTTTCATCAGATATAAAGTAATTTCAACTTCTATACATTGTATCTCTGAAATTTCAGATGAAGATAACCGACTTCTTTGCTATATCTGATAAATTGATCATGCTGAAAATTTCCCGCGGACCAGCAAAAAAACTTTTGGACCACCGGTTTGGGAATTATGATTTTAATAATTCCCCTTTGATTGATTTTTTGAAAGTTGTTTCAAGCCAATAGAAAAAAACGCGGTAACATGTTTGGAAACTATTTTAGAAGTTATAGAGAAAGTTTGGAAAGTCTTGGCTGTTCTTGTCGACTGGCGGAGGTCTTAAATCAAATCTTGGATTTTTCTCTATTTTTCGAGCAAAAATGTTTTTCCCCCTGGAATTAACTCGTCTGTGTAAGTTCGATGGAAACCTTTTCATCAATATATTGTTCAAATAACTCATCCATTCCCATAGTCTAATTAGGTTCATTATATTGTATTCCCGTAAAACCTGTTTTACAGTGTGCTATTCTGCTGACTGCTTTGTCCTTCAGTCAACTCTTCTGCAGGTGTGTACTTAAAGACTTCTGCAAGATGGATAATCGTTGGAAACGACTTGAATTTTTGTTCATAGTCATACATGGAACCAGCCGACGGGATCGGGACCTCAAGGTTTGATGAAAACTTGAATAGTTCGGAATTGAAAGCCATTGTTAAATCGTGAAGTTAGGATAAGTACGGTATTAGTATTTCAATCATCTTGGCCAATATTTGATAGATTCGCTCGAATCGCAATAAGATTGCTAAAACCTGAATCAATAATTCCGAAAAGTCGCTTCGGTCTGCTGTATTGTCCATGAAGACGCAACCATAAGTTATCGAAAAAGAAATAAGACTGAAAATGCCACGGATTATTCAAAACTTGTGCGAAAAAGAAAAAAAAACTACGAATGGCCGTGCTCTATTTCAATTACCTAGAATTTAAATTCAGTAGCAAATCTGACCTCTGGCATGCTTTTACGTATTAACCAATTGACATGTAGTGGCAACCTTCATCATTATCACACGAATGTAAAGGACAAAACTATACTGATCATTTTGGATGTACAGTACTTTAATGGAAACAGATTAAAGTTAGCGAGACTTGGACACGAAAAATACGTAGGTATGTTTTCAAAAATTCTCAACTGCCCGAAAAATTGCGCAACTTCCAATCTTCCAATGGAGTATTTTCGATAATCACGATTTATTCATATATATCGAATGATTCTTGTTTTAATGGCATACTCAATTAATTTCAATCTAAATGAGCATCCTGAGCAGGGATTTTTTTATTGTCTAATTTTGTAATATAACGCTTTAATAATTATGCACTGTCATTGCACAATTGACTTTGAGATGCAACGCGCAAAAAAAAAATTAATATTAGCCTTTGAATATCGAAATCACTCGAAGAATTTTCTACAGGGCGCAGATATATTCCCTCCCGATGGAAAAAGAAATACTGTACAGTATACTGTGTAATTTCTTCGTTTTCTCCTTTATAAGGTGGAAGACCTTGAAGAACAAGAATTTCATATTGAGGAAATGTACACGCATGAGAAGAAACACGAAAGCATCAGATACAACAACGATGTTGCTCTCATCAAGCTCAAGTCCTCCAGGGAATCATTCGTCGGAGCAGCCATCAAATTTGGCACGAAGGTACAGGCGATTTGTCTGCCTGACCCTGGCTCAGCGGTGTATTCCCCTGGCCGGAATTGCACCTTATCTGGCTGGGGCAGCACTGGTGTCAGTGAGTTATTCCTTTCATTCTGATTTGCATCAGTTGTATTTTTCCTGATGAGACCAGGTGCAAAATTATACCCAAAAGGATATAAAAAAAAAATACTTATCCACTCTGACGCCCTTGTCTGACAGAGGGTTTCTTTCCATGGAGTTCCCATTATAGAAATCAAGTTAAACCAGTTGCTTATTCAGCTGTAGCAGGCAAGCATTTTAAAACACCTAGCTACAACATGTGACAAAAGTCCCAAGTAGGCGTAGCACGCTACACATGGCAGTTTGGGCATGAAAAACATTCGGCATGCATTTTGCTGTGTGCAATTATTTGCTGGGGAGTCAGGATTTTTTTCAAGGGTGAGGCACATTTCAGTTTGACCAAAGGTCTCTGAAATGCCCCCGGGCTAGGAAGGTCTAAGTCACAAAACATTATGGGTGGAGAATATAGATGGAGCCTCACAATTGGACATTCTGCAATTTGACTGTCCTGAAATTTGGTGGTGAAATTTTCTGGGAGGTTGACTTGAAAATTGACCTCTGCCTTGCAATTCAACATCCTTTAGCCCATTTTCTAGTGTTTTTTGTAGCTGTTCCTTAATTTTTCAAGGAGTCTTGCAATTTGACTAATTTGAAATTTGACCCTAGTATATATGGCAATGGATTAGGGGCAACATAATCCATAGATTGACCTTAGGAAAACCTTTTTGATCAATATACTGATTCTGCAAGCATTGAAACGCATTCAAAAGAATTTACTGTACATAGTGATCAATTACTAATTAACAATCAAATCTGTGGAACTCTGAAAGTTTCCTATATTACACTTAAATCAAAATTGAATACAATATTGTACTTTGATACGCTCCGGAAATCTGTAGAAAAAAAAAAAACGTATTCCAGGCTCTGATTTTTTCCTGAAGGGTTTGTGCGTCAGTTTCCTTCCAAAAATGTTTTTCGAACTCAAGGTTACGCCTTCAAGTTGCAATCCGCCACAGTGCCGATTTTAGCGGACTCGGCTTGCCGACAGCCAAATGTCTATGGAGATAGGATCACTACTGGAATGTTTTGCGCTGGCTTTCTTACTGGCGGAATCGATTCTTGCCAAGGTGATTCCGGTGGCCCACTGACGTGCGTCGATGACGGTTCGTTATTCTTATTCCTTTTTTTTTCTTTGCCCTTTGCACTGCGTTGATTAATTACTATTAAACCACTGTTTTTTCGGTTTCAGGAGTTCATTATCTGTACGGAATCATTAGCTGGGGTCATGGATGCGCCCAACCGAATCGGCCTGGGGTCTACACGAAAGTCACACATTATTTGGGCTGGATATTTGAGCATTTGAACCTATGAAAAACTG
>CAJPEX010000515.1:16418-55536 GCA_905338405.1 Notodromas monacha
GGGGGGGGGGGGGGGGGGGGGGGGGGGGGGGGGGGGGGGGGGGGGGGGGGGGGGGAAGCACCCAGTTTTGCAAAGACCCACTTTTGTGGCGACGCGTGGCCATGCTTCGTCCTCAGAAGGTGGGGAAGCAGGGCGAGCAGAAAAAAGTTGAACCGATACCCTGGTTAGGAACGTAGGTAGGGATAGAAAAGAAGGGCGGTGTTTGGGGGGGGGGGATTCGTGAAAAAGGGGCGCCTCTCTTGCGTCCGCGCGCGCGCAAGAGAGAGAGAGAGAGGCGCCTCTTTTTTCTTTTTTCTCCCCCCGAAATTTAGGGCCGTTGTTGTGAAATGTTCGCCGGCCGGTGCAACCATGTACAGTAGACGTACGTAACCTATCCGCCCCTGTGGAATTGTCCGAAGTAGCGCGGGGGCACTGCACTGGATTCGGAACGGTGCTTCCGACAGATGGCGTCAAGAGAGGGCATCCGACGACGCGTTTCAAAATGCCTTTATATATATACATAGAACGGCGATGAACTTCCGAAAATGTTTTTCGAAATCGAAATCATCGGGTCCAACTTTTTTTTAAATAAAAAAATCTACATTTGAGATATTTTCGAGATACTGTATCTTTTTAAAAAAATTTTTTAGATTTTTTTTCATTTTGAAAAAATTGGACACGATCTACAAAATCTACAAAAAATCTGCATTTGAGATATTTTCGAGATATGTATATTTTTTTTAATTTTTATAGATTTTTTTCATTTTGAAAAAATCGGACACGATGAAATCGATTTCGAAAAAGCTTAAATCGCCTTCTCAATTTGATAATTTCCTGCAAGTAAATATGAATTTCTGCATTTCTGTGGGCTTTGAGTATATAATGATCTAGAGTTATTTTATTATTCTCTGCGTCACTGCTCGGAATTGTTGGTGAGAAAATTTGCTGTTTTTTCTGCGTTTAGGCAGCCTTTTCTCAAAGAGAAAAGAAAAAACAATTCCGATTTTAACTCGAATTTTGGAGATGAAAAGTAATGCATATTTTTTTGCGGATTCATGGATGTAAAAATTCAGAAAAAATAGGAGATTGAGGAATTTCATGATTTAAAGCTTTTTAACTGCATCTCAAAGAAATTACTTTCATACCTTCTCAAAACCGCATTACAGAAAAAGAGCGAGGATTTTTTTAATTGTGTTTGGCGTGGATTGAGGAAGGTTATTGAAAATGTTCCCTCATTTAATGAAAATTTGGATTTGAAAGATTGGACTAACCTTTTTTTTTAAGTATAAAATCTTGAGAATACAGATGGACTCTCTCTACGACGATCTGGTCTACAACGATATTCTCTGTATACGGCTTTTTTGTTTTGTTTTGTTTTTTGGTTCTCCTTGAACATTTCACCAGGCTGGATAAATGTTCTTTCATAGTCAGCTTTCCCTGCCCTGGAGGAGGAAGCGAGTGGCGGAAATGAACCTGTGTTTGTGTATAACAGGCAGGAGGAAGGAGAGAACCCTGAGAAAATGGAAGCAAAAGTTGAATGTGGCAGAGTGTTTCTGAGATACGCCTGTTCTGATGAAAAACATTTTCAGCCACCAAGTGTGAGATCTTATAGACTGAAACCTTCCATTTTCTGTCACGTGAATAATTCTTAGTGGATGGGTTCATGGAATTTTTCTTTTTTTAATTTACAGAATAAAGATTCTCGATTAGGGGCTCTTGGAAGATAAATTTGAATTTTCATTCAGTGTTTAAAAAAATGTATCCATTACTTTTTTAGGCATTTTAAAAGAAAAATTATACATTCAAAGATTAGGTGGAAAGTTAGTCGATTTAAAAAGGAACGTTAGAGTGAAACATTATTCTTAGTTTGAAATACAGTGCAGTTTTTGGTGAATTTTTTCTACAATTTGAATTTTTTAAGTTATGTTATCTTGAAGAAAACATGATTTCTTGAAGTTAAAATTGAAAAAATAGTTTTCCAGTTTCAAATACTCAAAAAACCTTCTTGATTAACTTTCAAATTCATTTCATTTAAGCAAGTGATCAGTAATGTACACAGTTAAAGTAATTGTGAAAATTTCAATCTCTAAATTTTCTGAAATTCACAAAATGCTGGGGCTGTAAAGGACATTCGTTTGTCCAATCACCTCTGTTTTATTTTTAATATCTTTGCCTTGCCTTTGAAAGTATAAATTATAAGCTTCCATGTCCAGAAAATTTCGTCGTCTGATTTTATTATTTTTTATATACGAGTTAATCTCTGGCAAATAAAGATGAAGAAATGCAATTTCTTCTCATGTGGGGACCGCGAAGGCGGATTGTTGGTTTCGAGGCTTCTGGATTAAACAGTATTTCCGGTCGGGCTCGGGGAACCGCTTGAGAGGCGTTGCACCGGGATCTGTTGGACTTCCTGGGTCGTGGTCGAGATGGCGCGTAAAAGAGGGCAGCACGGGCAGCAGTGCGATGAAACGATGCTGGTTGCTGGGCAGCCCGAGCCAGAAAAGCACAGCTGACCGCCGCGCGGCGCAGGTGCCCTGCCCGCGTCACCTGATCCGCGTTGGCAACCGCGCGCGAGGGGGGGATGTCTATGTTGCCACTCTTGCCAGCTATCATCGAAACCAGAATTGGAAACGGAAGAAAAGAAGCGCTGTACAGTATGTAAACCCGACGGTTTTGTTTCGAAATTGAGTGGAGAAAAGAGGGTGCACAGCATAAGTGGGTTTAAAAATGATCACTACTTTATGTTTCCCCTTCCGTCATACTTGAATTTCGTAGGCAATTTAAAAAAAATGAAATGCACGATTTTTAATACAGTACTGAAAAAAAAGAAAATTAATTCTAGTTGGGTTCAGTTCAAGTCAGAATTTTGAATCATCTTATTTTTGCATCTTCAAAAGTTTTCCATTTTCATTCACTAAATGTGGGATGCACTTCATGTGCAGGAATTTCTTTTTATTCAAATTTTAGGACCAGAAAAATGAGTGCGCGTTGTACTTGAGTAAATATGGCACAGTACTTGATATTCAGACGATAGAGCCTAATCATGGTGCTTAGTTGTTTTTGTTTCCATGACTCTTCATGCCAATTTTCAATTCTTTTAGGAACTATTGTACTTCAGTAGTTTGATGGTACAGTGAAGTGCATTCATAAATCTTGATATTAAATGTAATCCACTTCCAGTTGTCTAATTTCAAACCAGCACAAAATATTGACTTCAAAATCGATGTCCTGGTGGACTCTCTCTCTCTCTCTTTACAAAAAATGCAAAGAACCAGAAAATTTATTTTGAAGAACCTTCATTTAATGGGGAGAAAACCCAACGTCACTGACAAGCTAAAAAAAATCATCACTGGAAGAAAATCGTTTTAGAGAGAGTCTACCTCTATTACATTATTAATTAGTTGTTTGAATGAAATTCTATGTGTTGTATAAAGTCGAAGTTCTCCTGACGATTTTAAGCTCTGCATTTTCTAATTTTTTCATTGATTTTTCCGCAATTGAATAAATCTGAAGTTTAAAACCAATAGTTGCTGAAATTCACGCATTTATTATTTGGAAACATTTTTTTGAATTTTAATATTGTGGATCTTAAAAAAAATATATATATAGTGAGTGCTTGCTGAATTACTTGCACAGTATATGACATTTCAGTCATGTTAGTTCCCGGGAAGAAGAGAGGCGGAGCAAATGAGGGATATGGACAGCAGGAGGGAGGGTGACATGGCAAGAAGCACCAGGAAAGGAAGGAATATGAAGGACGGATGACGCTTGCCTTCAGCTGGCAACCTAGGTAACGGGTGTGAACAGGAGTGGAGGTCGATGCGCGAGGCCAGAGCAAAGAAGGAAGAAGCGGGGGGGAGAGAAGTCAGCCGACAAAAGCGGGCCTTCCCTTGTCCCGGGCCGCCGCTGCGTTTGGCCCCCGCGTGGCCTAAACCATAAAAGAAACGCGTTTTCCTGTCGCCCCGCCGCCGCTGATGGCTGGCCTCGCGCGCCTGAGGAAGTCGTCGTCGGTGGTGGCGGCCGCGGCGGAGGTGGCATCGCCCGAACTGTATTGTACTCTGTAGTACACTACTGTACATTTTCGTTGCTTTTTGGGGGGTCCTTGTGATGCCAGATGATCAGTTTCTGCGGGGTTTTCTTCTTTACAGTTTTATTATGTATCCTCAAGTTGAGATTCACATTTTATTCCGTATTCTTTTGGGTGGATTTATTCCTACTTTTCCATGAATCGGAAAATCAAGTGAATAAGTTTACATTGAAATTTCGAAAAACGTGCGTGTGGTACTTGAGTAAATATGGTACCTGTTCCTGAAAAATAAATCAGTAGAGGCCTATGCACAAACATGACCAGCATAATATTTTTACAAACATTTTCATGAAATTCAACTAATTCAATGGGTACCGGAGTGAAAGAGTTGGAATCCGTATTTCTGTGGGCAGCACCGAAGACAAATGACCTTGGAGCTGAAATCTGGGTAGAATCGACAAATCTTTATGAAAAAATGAGCGCAACTGAAATGGGTCTCATTCCTCATGCGCAAAAGTTAAACTTCAATGATCGAAATGCAGCAATTTTATTTGTGAGTAGAAACGGTACATACTGCACGAAAGGCAGGTTATCAATACCATGGCTCATTGGACTCTCCAGAAAACCCAAGTCCACCTCACCATCCTTTGTCATCACATCTCGGCAGCAATTAACATAATCTGAAAACAGCTTCATGCTTCTTGACAACATGATTGCTTCAAGGACTTCATGTGCCCGAGATATCTTCATTTGATTCTTGTTATGGCTCATTTGAATTCAATCCGGTTAAATATACAGTGAGACCCCCAGATGCGGACATAATTGGTGCATCAAGAGTGTCCCCAAGTTGAATTTTCCATAAGTCAAGTCTTGTTTTCCCATAGACTTACATTATATAATTTTTAATTGGTGTTTTATGGAAGAAATATTCTTCAGATTTCCATGAAAAAATTGTTTGCCACTTTAATTTGATTCAATGAATATCTTTTCAAACCAATAAGAACAGTTGGAGCATTGAATACTGTACCTCTGAACAGTGCATGGAAATGTTGGCATCTGCCAAAATAACATTAAAGTCACAAAGAGAGAAGGAAGTATGCAACTCTATACAATAGGTAATTTTTTTAAATTAGCTGAATGGATGGGAAAATGATGGGAGAAATGACAAAGAATTTTTCTTGCAGAAATCTTAGGGTTGAAAATATCTGTTTCTTGCAATCAAGCCAAATAAGAGTCAATTTTTGTGAAAATTATTGCCAATTTTATCATGCAGTGTCCTCATATTGCGTCTTTGTCTGTATGTTGGGCCTTTTTTATGCCCGTTTTATTGAAAAATAAATGTCCCTATGTCAAATTGTCCTCATGTGAGGTTGTCCGCATGTCGGGGTCTCACTCTAATTTATGCACGTGTTCAGTGATCTGACGTTTAGATGCAACCAGCCGGGCTGAGGAACTGAGCACCAATTATTTGATCTCTATCCTTGGATGGATCATTATAATAAACCAGAAACCCCAAAACCTCACCTGGCGTGGAAATACCATCTGTTGAGAAATAGGTATAGATGCCTTGCGTTCTGAAGGTTCAACATGTCACGTGTTGTTGTGTTGCCTTGATCATAAGGTACGTACGCCCTATGGGTCGTATTTTTTTGAATGGATTGCGATCACCCCTGCGTCATTCCAAATCAGAGGGCAGTAGAAGGGGGGCGCACACACACAACATCATGGGCTCCCCTGGCCCGAAAAGGACACCGGCGTTTCATCCATGGTGAACATGGGGGAGACTTCGGGAACATTTTGTAGGAAAAAAAAAAGGGGGGAACGCTTTTTGCCCCCCGGCAGTGGTTTTTTTTCCTCCCCCGTTCCTTTCGTACCCATTTTTTCCCCTTGGTGCTGAAGCTTTCATCCTGTGCAACTCTGTAACCTCTCCTCCTGTAAAATGTGTCCGAATTGCGTAACGTGTCATGGTTCCGTTTTTATCAGATTTGTGCGAGTACCGCGCCCACATTTCCCGCAAAAAAAAAATTGGGAACACGAAAGATTTTAGTATGCATCTTGAATGGATATGCAATTCTTCTTCAATATTATTCAAAAGTTGAATCAACGACCATGCAATCTTAAATATACAAGTACAGTATTTTAAAAGAAAGGGTAATCAATTAAAATTTAATTCATTTTTTATTTGAGCATTCATTTCAAACGTTTGCTATAGCTTTATTTGACATTTCCTGAAATGTAAACAATGAAATCCATAAAAAAACTCAGGTGCACATCTCCAGCATCAACAATTTTTTGACGAATTTTTAGCCAAAATTTTTGTTTGTTTGTGTCTTTCCCAAGGGCTTATGGTACCTAAGGAAATACTTTATGGCATTGATGTGAATTTAAAATGTTACTTGTTTATGTTATTTGACGCTTTTTCTGCATCTCGCACAAAAGCTAGTTGAAAAAAACATTTCTGCAAGAAAACATACAGTATTTAGAGATTTTCACCTTTTGCCTGATAACTTTGTCAGTGTTTGAGTATAATCATATAGTGTGAGTGGTTTTCCATATAAATACTGTAGTGCCAAATATTTACCCTGATTATATTATGGCCTTGAATACAGCCTTTGTGAAAGGTAGAATATTTTCAGAGCTGATTGCCTAAGCTTTTTCATTGAGTCAGACTATTGTGAAAGATAAAAAAAATTACTGGAAGTGTTTGAAGTGTACCAACGCTTCAAATGTCCAGAATTTCCTGTGTAGCACCCCTTGGAGGAAATTCTTGGGTCTGATTTTGTTTCTTTTTGAAAAGTGCATCACCTGAAAGTTGAATTGTACAGTATTTACTTGTGGTGTCTATATTAATTTCCAGAAACACCCTGAAAAACCCAAGTGTGGCATATTGCTCAAGATGATACAGTACATTATACAGGTGGACCTTCTCTACGCAAAAACTCAAGGGACCATAAACAAAATTTGTTCTATAGAGAACCTTTCTGTACAGAACCCATAAACATGGGGACCACACAAAAATTCTTTACACAGGTGGTATTTTGCAATTCGACCCTAATTCATTTCCTGACTAGGGTCAAATTGCAAGACACTGTGTAAAATTAAGATACAGCAGCAAAAACACTCAAAAATTGGCTGGAGGATGTCAAATTGCGAGTCAACCTCACAGCAAATTTTGAGCATCAAATTGCATGTTGGGTCCAATTGCAGGTGGTTGAATTGCAAGATACCACCTGTACAAAGAAAATTGTTGCAGGCAAGTTTGTTGTAAAGAGAGTCCATTTGTACTAACTCTGGGAATGGACAACAAAAGTAGGCTCTACATAGCAGGCATTTTTGCTGAAAATCATTTCAATTGTTTGTTTAATGTTTTATTGATGAAACGGTTGCTTTCGAGTCCTGATGCGGCCTATATACTGTACTGTACCTCGGTAGATCAAGTACAGCAACGTGGAGCTCGCTATTTCGCCCCCCTTTCACGGCGGACACGTTCCACAGGGCGGACGGGCAATGCAAGACCCCCGTCTCTCCTGGGGGATGCCAACGTGTCCTCGGAACTCCCAAAGCGTCCCGCCCATCGGGCTGCTGCTGCTCCTGCTGCTTTGGGCCCTGGATCGCGCCTCTCCCTCATAGCACGCGCCTAAGGGAGCAAGGATATGAGAGATTCCCGGGTCTGGATCACATTGTGCCTTGAGAAAACCCCTTCAGGGTCATTCCGAGCCCTGAGCTTCCATCATGGTCGTCATCGTTTTCTCTGTCATTGAATTAGTGATCATGCGCTGCGACGGGCTTTTATCAAATTTCTCTGTACTGTGCCTGTATAAAAATAATTTTTCTGGTTCCATAGGGCTTTCTTCTCTTGTAAAAGTGCTCTCTGCAACGGAATTCTCTCTACAACGACTTTCCTGGCTTGAATTTCGCTGTATAGATATTCGTCCAATGTACAGATGACATCGTTGTAAAGAGTCTACCCATGCATACGAGATATTGCTATTTGGTTCGGTACTGCAGTATTCAAGTACTGTACATGATTCACTGCAACCAGTCTGTGATTTTTTTTAAACATTCATATTTACGTTTTTTGTTCATCATTTATGTGGATGATCTTGAAGAAAAAAATGATGCGAAGAAGTTTAGATTTAGGTATTTGCTGGTAGCGCATTGTTGAAATACAGTACGGTGCAGTTGAACCTCACAAAGTCGAACCACCCTAAAAGTGGAATACCTCGCTTAACTCGAATTTTTTTCAAGTCTCTGTCTGGATTTCCTTAGAAACAATGCATTAAGAACCTCCCTAACTCGAAGTATTTTTCTCTGAAACCTCTGTAAGTCAAATTTTCTGAGGTCTTCTGGTTATTATTTCCTTGAAATCTTAAATAGAAAATCAATAAAACAAATAATTTTATGCATCTTGAAATGAAGTGAAAGACTAATTGAAAAATGAACCCCTGCCTCCAAGTTCAGCAAGCTGTAAACTCATTAAGAATCAAGTTTAGGCCCAGAATATCCTCATCTACAATTTCCCGTATATTTTTTTTTTTACTTTTTCTCACAGAAGAAATGCTTGTTTCCTTTACTCAAAACCTAAAAAAATCGAAACCTCCCTCAGTCGAATTGTTTTCCTGGTCCATAGAAATTTGACTTAGAGGGGTTCTACTTTATCTCATGTAATGCTAAAGGGGATAACTCCGCTCTTTATTTTGAAATTGTTCAGTTGGAAAATGTTAACCCAAGTCACCCTCCACGACGTTTGAAGTGTAAAAAGAGTCACAATCTTCGAATTAATTTCGAATGTTATCTCCAAAATTGGAAGAAAATAAACCTGTGCCCGCCTCATGCCATGATTGTACTGTACTGCAGTAGGGGCAATTACTGTACAAAGGGTTCCTGCGGGTTCTTCTTGTGGAAGCCATTACAGTGATCAGTGACGCAGATGCTGGTAGAAGCATAAATTCATGACGATCAAGTAAATATACCACACATTCAAAAATACTCAGTACGGGTACTACAGAAGTACTGCATAAATACAGTACTGTATGTTTAATGAGTCCCGGAAAGTGCGAGGTCTTTCTGTTACCTGAAAAACACAGGACTGATAATTTTCGCACATCAGTGAGAAAAGGTCCGGTTTGATGGAACAGGTTCGGAAGCATCATGACATGACTAAATTTGGGAACTCGTGTGCGGAAAATCGTGCGACGGATCGAAAAAAAAAAAAAAGGTTCGCGTAATTTCGGCCCATTCTAATTTCTGGAAGTTAATTTAATTACTTTTGAGTTTGTTTGATTTTTGTGTTAAACCTTTAAGCGAGCGTAAAGGCGAAGGAACGTTTTATTTATTCTTGTGAGCTGGTTTAATGAGTCTCAAATATCAAGGTCACGTGGACGAAAACGCGTACAAGGGGTTTCTACGTTGAAATACAGTAAGTATCCTTTAATTTTCGTCATGATCTCCGGAAAAAGGTGTTTTTCTCCGTCCTAAAGTTTACTGAATTGGCGTGCAAAGCAAAATTACCGGACTGATTTACACGTTGACCCATGAAAGGGAAGGCGTAGTTGAGGGATAATATTCACTTGCGCCCGATGCAAATTTAATAAATCTTTCAGCTTAGCACTGCAAGGTCAAACATGTGTGGGAAGCGATATTCTTGAATGGAGTAATTGCCACGTATTTCTGCCTGAATCTCACGAAGTAACTTTTGTAGGTCTATTGATGTCGGTGGAATTGCTGATGGATACATTGGAGGACTTGCTTGCGTCCGTATGAGATCAGTTGAAAACATGTAGGCAAAATGAACGACAATTTTATGAAATTAAATATCTGTACATGTACTGTACTTCACTGCATTTTAAATTTTAAATTCTCTTGAAATCCCATCCAGCGAAACCAAAAAAAAAAAAAAAAAGCGGACAGCTTTGTCAAGTTTTCTCTTTCTGTTTTCTGTTCTTCGTTCAGATCATACTTATGATTTATCCTCAAAATGCACGAAGCAGTTCAAATAGTTCTTGAGATTAAGAAGATTTGAATGAATGCTCACTTCTGGTTCTGGACCTTCATGAAAATTAGCATTTGGATCTAATGCGTAATCAATCCGAATATTTTTCCGAAACTTTTTTCCTAGCCAAAATTTGAAATAAAAAGGCAGCGTAAATTCGCCGAAATGCAGACTTTCGAGTTTCTGATTGAATTATGCTTTGCAGATAAATCATGCAAGGCCAGAGCATCCTCAACCTTTATTTTTCAAAATGAATTATGCCTCTTGAAACATACTTTGAATACTCCTCGTACTACTTTCTGCCTATAATCAAGTACCACCTGTGCAACGACTTCCCGTGGTCTTGACACTCGATTTATTTCTCCTCTGTAACTCGATTTATTTTCATCTCAAATTGTTCGTCCTCATCTTGAGTATAACATTACTATTTTACTTCGCCATCATTGGTGTTTAAACTTCCAAAACCTCATCATTTTTATTCAAAGAATCATTGATTCAGTCCCCCTCTCACGCAGTTCGCAATTGAATGGCCTATCAACATTCAGCACGCAGTTTTCCTTTGTTTTAAAAAATTGCATAATTCCGTGTAACGTTGGGCAAGCACATAGCCTATCCCCATATAAAACTTTATGATGTAGATTTATTTCCTGGGATATTATTACAGTAAAATATCGTTACAATGAATACATTGGGACCAGTAAAAATAGCTTCGTTGTAAAGAAACTTTGGTTCTAAAGCAACTCATTCAACATTGTGGCTATATAGTGGGCAGGGACCTTAAAAAATGACTTAGCTGTAAGCTATTACAATAAAATCTCCATACGAAAAACTTGTGGGGATTTCAGAAAAAGTTTGTTTTAATGGATTATTTGTTATATCGAGATTTTCAAAATTTTTGACTGATGGGATGGTTTTTTGAAAATTAGACCTGCATACTTTCAACATACTCCTTTTGTGTCATTTTCAGATATTTCTCAGCATTTAAAAAAGCTGATGTTTTCAAAAATAAATTTATATGCTAATAAGAAGCAATTAATCTGAATAACAGGTGTACACTAGCGCTTTTTGTTGAGTGAGGTTTTCTAAGTAATTCCTGAACCGATTTTTATGGGTGGATGTTCCAAGAAAGCTTACAATTATCAAGCATCAGTATTGTTTCTCAAGCATAGAAAATCTTTATAACAAGAGTTTTGATGGGTTCATTTTGTCCATCAACCCCCCCTCCTCATCTTTCCTGAACCACCAAAAAACATTTTGAAAGATACTTTTTTTTTGGTAGATTTTGAATAATTTTTCATCATTGTGTCCCAACAACCAGTCACAGTCACATTTTGAATGGAAAATTTGAGACTGTGCCTTCATTGGGAATTTTTCATTAAGAAATCACAATATGTTTCAAAAAATTTGTTATACTGGAATTGGTGAGTTTGTTATAACGAGATTGTTATAACATGTACCCTATATGATTTTGGCCAGGACTTCGAAAAAAGTTTGCTATACTGAAAAAAAATTTTTAATGGTATTTTTTGTAACGAGATTTTATATATTTTTTAAATGCGGTGTGCATTGATAGGTTTTGAAATCAGCTTGTAATTGTAATAAGCACCTCTTGGTTCGACATGTTTGGAACCCTCACTTTTTTTTTTGACTCGAGGTAAACCGACTTTCGGAACAAATGGTTGACCCCCCGGTGGAAGTTGCGTAAAAGCAGACCAATCTAGAACAAAACAAATAAACAAACTACTGTAACTAACTAACAAGTAAGTGAATAAGACAGTGAAAAATTCCATTCTCTTCCTCATGGGGTCAGTTCGGAGTACTTCCGGCACCATGCTCTGGATTCCATGGGATGGAGAATGTGAATCGCCTCCCAGTAGACGCCGGACGACGAAGGACTCATTGCTGTTGTCCGTGTTTTCTGGGATAATGTGTCCATGAAGTGGATCAAAATCCGCGGGGCGAAATCATTTACTTAATTATTTTGTTCTAGTTGTGTGTGTGTGTGTGTGTTTCTTTTTTTTTCAACATTTAGTTTAATTTTGTTGTTCCCGTGTTTGCGCGCCGGCGCGGCTTTGCTCCACAACAGAACGCCGAGGGGGGCGTCCGACTTTCCTGGTGTTTTCGCGGTGATGTTTGAAAAGGCAACCAAAATGTAAAAATTGGATGTTGGAAACATAATTCGAAAACAATGAAATTGCGAAAGAGTATGCGAAAAGGGAGCGATTCGGCAGCCAAAATTTTAAAAATTGGATGTTGGAAACGTAATTTAGAAACAATGAATTTTCGGAAGATTATGTTGAAAAGGGAGCGAATTGGTGGTTGATCATATTCAAGCTGTTTCTTCCTTGAGTCCATGATTTTTTATGACATTCTTTCGTTGGAGATTTCACGTAACAATGCTTCTCACCTCCAGATGAACTTATGTGTATTCCAATCATAACTGAGGGACTTCTCGTTATTTTCATGGTCATAAAAAGATCTATTCTCGTGATAGCGGCCTTCACGTTATCGCAAAAATGTAAGACCAGTCCTGCTTTCGAGAAACGCGTTATTTTTATAAATCTAAAACACTAATGTAATAATTTGATTAGACATTGTTCAGCTGTACAGTATTAGAAAAAAGAAAACTGTTTTGGCCATCGAATTGTCAGATATATTTCAGTATAAGTCGTCTTGACTAAAAAAAAATCCCCTCTATTCGAGATAATAAATCAGATTTGCCTTAATGTGAATTTTAAAGTTCAAATAAAAATATGTTTTGATGCTTAAAATTGTCTCACAAAGGAAACAAACTTTGTTCAGTTTCAGGTGGCAGATCTTATTACACAGCCAAAAATTTCGTCCCACATTTAATTTTTTTTTTAACGGATGCCCAATATCATTCATGTAAATGTGATGAGTTACCGCCTTTTTTCAATTATCCCTTGATTGCACAAGTCCCGCAAACTTTTTCAGAAATCTTTTCTTTCTAAATGTCAAAAATGTCCTAGTTTGTGTTCGTATTGTTCAGTACTCTATTTTTCCTTCCTCTTATGATCGCCCAAAATAATCAGGGTGCGGTCCTACTGTCACTTGAAAATTGTAAATGTGTGTCAGCATTGTATAAGTTTATAGATGCTGAACACCAAAATCTCCTTACAGCGAAGTTGTTAACTCATTGAACATTGTGGCTATTGGGCAGGGGCCAAAAAATGACTTCTTTGTAAGCGGTTATTCGTGACACAGTAACGAGATTCGCTGTAACGGTATTCTACTGTACACGGAATAGCCTCTGATCAGTCTGATGGAAGCCATATACATTACTGTACTGTATCAAGGTCACCAAAGTCAAAATGTCCCTAAGTTGAGTCTCATTTTCCCTTAGACTTACATTATATGATTTTTGATTGGTGTTTTATGTACAAAATACTCACCATAATTCCATGAAAATAAAAATTGTCTCCCAATTGAAACTGATTCAATCAATATATTTCAACACAATATGGACATTTGGGAAATTGAACACTGATAGTTCTGTACAGTACAGAGAAAGGTAGGCATTCTCTGTGAAAATAACATCCAAGAAAAAAAGAGAGAAGAAATTCCCTCTATGCTGGAGGTAATTAGCTAAATGGATGGTAAATTTGTGAGAGAAATGCCCAAGAACTTTTCTTGCATCAATTTTAGGGTTGTAAATATCTGTTTATTTTAATTTGGCCTGAAAATTATTTGCAATTTTATCACAAAATGTCCCTATGTCGAGTCAGTGTCCTCATGTTGGGCCTCTTTCATTAATTTTTTATGGGAAAAATAAGTGTCCCTATGTTGAGGTGTCCGCATGTGGGCGTCTCACTGTATACCTGTGAATAAATCATTGTCCATTGCTGAAATTACCCAGGCGTTGAGTGAGACTTGGGGACGTCCGTCCGTCTGTTCACGCGTGTAAAAAAAAAGGTTAAAATAGGAAAAAAAAGAGAGAAAGATGAAGAAGAAGAAGAGAAAAAGAAAAGGATATTTGGACTTGAGCAGCAAGGATCGAAGCCCGCCTTCGACTCGCTGTCCCCCATCATTTTCTTCTTCTTCTTCTTCTTCCGTGTTCCGGAATAAGAAGCCGGTGGTTTAGTTCCTACATATCCTTGCCACGAGGTCGGTGTCTGTTCCGGCCCGGAAAACAGAACGGGACGGGACACGGACACGCTAACCGGCGTGAAACACCGTTCTCCCCCCTCCCCCTACTATTTTCTGGGTCGCGACGATACCCTCGATTACTGATAATCAAAAATCGAGAGCAGCCGTTATGAGAGCATCCGCCAAGTCTTATTCTTCCCACACAATCCCCCCTCCCCCTCCCTGTGGTTATACTGTACTGTATAGCTATAGTTGGCCTCTGTACATGTGTGTGTGTTTCTGTGCTTGCTTGCTTCCTTCTTGCTTGCTGGCTGGCTTACTTGCATTGCTGCAGGCTTTCCCCCCACACCTCCAATACGAGCATGCAAGATACTGTAACATAATCTGTCCGCTTGTGGAAAATGTCCTGCGTGGGTGATGTCCCAGTCCTACGCGGCCTTGAAGCAACTGGACTGTTTGTTCCTAGCCAAATTGATGCATTCAGTGAGGAACTTCGGAACCCCAAAGATTTCAAAGTATTCTACTGTCACAAGTTCATCATACAATTTGGGATTTCAGGAAAAGAACAACAATGACAATCAACTGATTCAAGGAAAATTTAAATATGTTGCTGCAAGATTTTTGGAGTTCACAGGGAACTGTGTTAGTTGAAATTGCTACAGGCCTTGATGCATTCAGTGAGGAACTTCTGAACCCCAATGATTTCAAAGTACTTTACTGTCACAAGTTCATGATAAAATGTGGGATTTCAGGAAAAGAACAACACCAACAATCAACTGATTCAAGGAAAATTTAAATATGTTGCTGCAAGATTTTTGGAGTTCACAGGGAACTGCATTAGTTGAAATTGCTTCAGGCCGCTCTTCTTGCCTTCTGACTTACTTGCATTGCTGCAGGCTTTCCCCTCACACCTCCAATGCAAACATGGAAGATAGCATGATCTGTCCTCCTGTGGAGAGTGTCCTGCACGTGGAATGTCTCAGTCCCACGCACCCTAGAAGCAAGTTGACTCTATGTTTCTGGCCAAATTGATGCATTCATTGAGGAACTTGTGAACCCTAAAGGTTTTAAATTACTGTCACGCGGTTATCATGAGATTTAGAATTTTTGAAAAAAAAAAAAACTTTCAGCTGATACAAGGAAAATGTAATAGTTGCTGATAGATTTTTGGAGTCCACAGAGCCAACTGCATTAGTAAGAATTGCTAACAGTATCCATCTATCTTGTTTGCTGACTTACTTGCATTGCTGCAGGCTTTCCCCTCACACCTCCAATGCAAACATGGAAGATAACATGATCTATCCACCTGCAGAAAGTGTCCTGCAAATGGGATGTCCCAGTCCTACGCAGCCTTGGAGCAAGTGGACATCATGTCCTGAGCTAAATTGATGCATTCAGTGAGGAACTTCTGAACCCCAAAGGTTTCAGATTAGCATCATAAGTTCATCAGGAGATCTAGGATTTCAGAAAAAAGTTAAAGGGCAATGAAAATGTGTTGCTGCTTGATATATAGAGTTCACAGAGACAATTGCGTGAGGTGGAATTGCTAAAGATGGTGTGGGATTGGGACATCTGTGATGTCTGATTCCTCGGAATACCTCATCAGCAATAATAGGTACTTTCCTGTTAACTCAGTACCCATTTTTCTTTGTCTCGTGAATTCAGTATTTGTTAGGTCAGCTTATGTCAATTGAAAGATATTTGTAACTAACATAACCTGACTTTACCTAACCGCCTCCCAAAATCAGTTTCAGCGGAATGTGGAAAAATGAAATTCACAGTTTCTGGTAAGTGCACAGAAAGTAGGTACTGAGATAATAGGATTAGTACCCAATAATGCATCCTAGTGGGCTTCTACTGTATTCAGAGGTGAGGCTCTTGACTGGGCAGCCCAAGTGGCGCCCGCCTTGTTCATAAGTGCGCGATACATGAGGAAACCGGGAGGTGCTCTTATTTATTCCTCGCTGGGATGCTCCCCTTACTGCGTTGGCGACTCCGGCGACCTCGCGCGTTTGCCCTCCCCTCCTTGCCAGCGCGCCAGCTGCGCTCCCGTAATGTTCCGCTGCCGCGCTTCTTGCTGCCTGCCAGTCGCGCTCCAAACGCCGTGAGAGTCGGTTGGGTGGACTCTGCGCAAAATCTCTTTGAAAACTCGTTATTCTTCTACTCGGCACATGGCGAAGTATTGCCTCCGCGTGGAATGTGGTGTGACTTCAATTGAGGTTATGTGAAAATGTGCTTGCTGAAATTTATGCGCGGATGACCAGAGTCGCCGAACTGATTGTCGTGTGTGTGTGTGTGTTGGTGTTTTTATGAGTGTGTAGTGCGAGAGACACGAGCTTTCGTAGCGATTTGCTGCGTCAGCGACTGTGTGTGTATGTGCTTGTGTCGGTCTGCGAATCGGAATGTCGTTTCCGATTTTTATGTGACCCAACGTGTGTTCCAGTTTTGGAGAGGGTCTACTTGTGCAGAGAGCATAGTGTCGTGATTCACAGAGAGACTCTAGGGATTGATTTACAGGGGAAGAAAGACTCACTTGAGAGTCGTACGAGATGTGCGATTAAACTCGCGATTCGTCGAGTCATTGCGGTGTTCATTCGGAACATGGTATCATGTCGTGAAAAAGTTATTTCTCGAGCTCTCCGATCAATAGGATTTCGCCAACATTTATCTTTTTTTTTGTATGTCCTGAATATTGTAGCATGCATTGTTGGTTAGTGGCGGGGAAACCGCGAAATGATAAATCATCGGATTATCGTTGAACTTGGGTTGATCGAATTTTATGTGCCGTTTTCTCACTCAAACTCACGTCATTTATCGATTGTGTGTGAAAACATGAAAGTCCGTCATCACTTTCATGGATGGTGAATGATTTGTGTCATTAACGAGCCGAAGTGTAGATCGAATTTTATGTGCCGTTTTCTCACTCAAACTCACGTCATTTATCGATTGTGTGTGAAAACATGAAAGTCCGTCATCACTTTCATGGATGGTGAATGATTTGTGTCATTAACGAGCCGAAGTGTCGGCAAATGAAAGCGTTATGTCATCAAGAGTCGCGGACATCGCAATTGAAATTCAGAGTCCCCTGGTATTCTTGCAATGATCGCGTGCATAATCGTTCCCAGTGATTCCGATGCACGAAGTAAATACTGTATAAAATACAAGTCATGAAACTTTCATCAGGTTGTACCGAAATCTGGAGATTCGTGTTCTTTTTCGAGAAAATTGATAAATTCAGTATAACGTCTGGTTTCTAATGAAATTGGGTCTAGTGTGTGGATGGATTATGTGGTGCTTCATTCTCGATTTAATTAATCACCTCGTGTTTCGGAGTATTCTGAGTGACTTTCTTCAAGGGGCTTCCTTTTGTATCAGAAGAAAAAGCTCCGAAGAGCAGACGTGGAATATATTGAGCATCGGAAGAAAAGATGCATGGGAAAGGAAGTCACAGAAATTTACTACCGGTGGACTCTCTATAAAACGATATTATCTGCATAAAGAATATATTTTGGTCCAAAAGGGTTCCCTTCCCATCTTATGTTGAGTTCTCTGCAATGAAATTATTTACTACGAATTAGTGTTCTATTAGTGTACATGTGTCAGAATCAAATAACAAGGCTTCACGGGAGTGTGGAATGTTTTTCTTTCTTTCGAAAATGGACCCAGATTCCTAGGAAGCACAATTGGGTTCGTGTTCGTTGGCATTAGCTTGCCGTATGTTTCTTGTGGGTTTCCTTCGTTTGGGTGAACTGCAGAAAAATAGGAGTNCCCGAACGTCGGAAGGTTTATATGTATTCGAAATTTTGTCCGGAACTCGGATTACTATTTGAATGTCAGGGTCCTTTTCCCCCCGGGCCATGGTGTGATGTTGGTCGGTTCGACTGGCAGGCCGTTACACAGTACCGTTTTTCCTCGCCCTGGAATTACACCCTGTATCTGTGTGTTGAGGATTAAAAAAAACGCAACAGCGTGGTTTTGCGGGGATGGTAAGAGGAAAAAGAGGTGCAGTATAGAAAGAAAGATAGGAGGAAGAACGAGACACGAGGGCATGCAATATATATATACGGGGGGAAACGAGCGAGAAGACGCTGACTTCGTGTTGTTGAAATCCAGTTAAATTAGGTGGAAATTCCAGCCTTGACCGAAGGCACGAAAGGAAGTAAGTGAGCAAGCAAAGGAATGAACGGTGTGGTTGCAAAATAAAACAAAACAAAAAATAAAAATAGAAGCCCGGAGATTGAGGAAGGAAAAACGAACGGTTGCGGGGCCGCGTCCGCTATATCGCCTCGATTCCGCCCTGTGTAAGTTGTGGACTGTTATCGTGACCTGACGGCCCTCCCAATGAGTGTGTAAGTGTATATATTCTGTTTACAGTATATGTATGTGTATATGTGTGTGTGGGGACTCAGTGTTCTGGTTCCTGCTCTGGTTCCTTTCGTGTGGCCCCTGTGATTTATTCTCACGCCTGTGGGTTGCTGTTTTGTTTGTGTGTTCGTGTCGCTGGTTTGTCCAGTCGGTCGGTTCGTGTGCGCGCGCGGGTCGCAAAAGTGGCGGAAAGAGGTACTTTTTTTTTTTTTATCTTTCAGCATTCCACTGAGAATTCCACCAAAAAAGGGAAGGGCAACTTATTTCTCTGATACATACGATGACATTCAATACTTGTATTTAGATGATGAATAAATGTGGTCTATATCTTCTGCGAAATTCGCGGGTTGAAGACGTGGTGAAGGAGGATACGAATATTTCTTCTTCATTTCACCACGAATAAGGAAAAAAGGAAACCTTCTCGTGAAGATTACTCAGTATTGTTTCTGTTTTAATGAAAATACTGTGTATGGTGTATTTCTTCTATGAGACACGGGTAAAAGAAGGAGTTGAGGGATTGACTTTTTTCAATGCTGTAGTACAATCTTATGTGAGAAAAGTGAGGAAGTCTTTTCCTCAAGAAAAGAAAAAAACTCCATGACGAATATTTTTGCTACCTAAGTTATATCTGTTGTAGGCTGACATATTTCTCTGGCATTTCCCCGCATATTCAAACTGAAAAAAGGCATTGTCATAATAACAAAATGCGCAGTTGTTAAGTTGTTGTGTTCGATGTACAATATGCAATACAGTAAAATATAATTTTAACGAAGGTGTCGGGACCGAGAAAAACTCATCGTTATATCATTAAATTCGTTTTAAATGGGTTTGAATACGAATTTTAATCAAAATATCTCGAAGTTTATTTTAATGTGAGAAGTGGCGGACAAGTATTTTTTGAGTAGGGTTATTTTTCCATGTGGATTTTATGTCGTTCCGAAAAATAAATGCGTTTCCAACCTCTGAAGAATACTTTCTGGTACAGTAGTGAGTGTATGTTAGTTTTAGTATGCTACGTGTATTTCTCGGATTTTTTGGAAAATTTGGATGTAGGAATTTGGTCTTGAATTGCAAATGTAATCCGTTCCAAGTGGAATCGAAAATCAATCTTGGGTTTTCCATCTCCCAGAAAACTTTGTTTTCGACTAAGAAGAAAATCTCTGGTTCCGCCGTCATTTTTTTTTTTGTTGTGACGGTGCTAATAGTTGCTGGTATCTTTCATTAAGGTAAAACCCCGTTTAAATTTCGAATTAATGCATACTTCTCATCCCAATCTCAGATGTGTTCTGTTCTTTTAAGCCCTAGATTGTGCTGCTGCGATGCACATGGTCAAGTAACTGTATGTTGCTAAAAGGATGCACAGCTCACTGTGTCATGCCCTGATTTCCTTTAATGTGTCAGAATCAAATAACAAGGCTTCACGGGAGTGTGGAATGTTTTTCTTTCTTTCGAAAATGGACCCAGATTCCTAGGAAGCACAATTGCGTTCGTGTTCGTTGGCATTAGCTTGCCGTATGTTTCTCGTGAGTTTCCTTCGTTTGGGTGAACTGCAGAAAAATAGGAGTAAAGTTTCGTTCTGAAAAAGCTAGTAATCTCGCACTTACTGTCCTAAGCTCTATTTTCACTTCACAATATTCCATTTGCGAGTTTTTTTAAACTTTATAAAATGAATCATTTTGAGTTTTGTGGTGATCGCGTAAATAGTCATCTTTCACTGACTCTACGAAGCTGTATCTTGGGCATCTTCGCTAGAAAATATTCCATTTCCGTGTATTTTTCATCTCATTGCTTTTTCAATGCATGAGTGGTCCGAAGCACGTACAGTACTCAGAAAATCTAATTTACCTTTTCGCAGAAAAAATACGCAACAAAGTTTGATAATCAGGAAATGACAAATAAAAGCCCGCAATTTTTGCCGATTCACGAATATTTTTTACTTCGTGGTACAAGTCTTCAACCTTTTTTCGGGTCTCGAGAAGCGTTTTCTGCATCAACTCTAAAGTGATAAAACTTCAATCACTTGTGTTAAGAACTTCAAATGAAGCCCGAACGTCGGAAGGTTTATATGTATTCGAAATTTTGTCCGGAACTCGGATCACTATTTGAATGTCAGGGTCCTTTTCCCCCCGGGCCATGGTGTGATGTTGGTCGGTTCGACTGGCAGGCCGTTACACAGTACCGTTTTTCCTCGCCCTGGAATTACACCCTGTATCTGTGTGTTGAGGATTAAAAAAAACGCAACAGCGTGGTTTTGTGGGGATGGTAAGAGGAAAAAGAGGTGCAGTATAGAAAGAAAGATAGGAGGAAGAACGAGACACGAGGGCATGCAATATATATATACGGGGGGAAACGAGCGAGAAGACGCTGACTTCGTGTTGTTGAAATCCAGTTAAATTAGGTGGAAATTCCAGCCTTGACCGAAGGCACGAAAGGAAGTAAGTGAGCAAGCAAAGGAATGAACGGTGTGGTTGCAAACAAATAAAAAAAATAAAAAATAGAAGCCCGGAGATTGAGGAAGGAAAAACGAACGGTTGCGGGGCCGCGTCCGCTATATCGCCTCGATTCCGCCCTGTGTAAGTTGTGGACTGTTATCGTGACCTGACGGCCCTCCCAATGAGTGTGTAAGTGTATATATTCTGTTTACAGTATATGTATGTGTATATGTGTGTGTGGGGACTCAGTGTTCTGGTTCCTGCTCTGGTTCCTTTCGTGTGGCCCCTGTGATTTATTCTCACGCCTGTGGGTTGCTGTTTTGTTTGTGTGTTCGTGTCGCTGGTTTGTCCAGTCGGTCGGTTCGTGTGCGCGCGCGGNTGTGATTTATTCTCACGCCTGTGGGTTGCTGTTTTGTTTGTGTGTTCGTGTCGCTGGTTTGTCCAGTCGGTCGGTTCGTGTGCGCGCGCGGGTCGCAAAAGTGGCGGAAAGAGGTACTTTTTTTTTTAATCTTTCAGCATTCCACTGAGAATTCCACCAAAAAAGGGAAGGGCAACTTATTTCTCTGATACGATGACACTCGATACTAGTATTTAGATAATGAATAAATGTGGTCCAAATCTTTTGCGAAACTCGCGGTTTGAAGACGTGGTGCAGGAGGATACGAATATTTCTTCTTCATTTCACCACGAATAAGGAAAAAAGGAAACCTTCTCGTGAAGATTACTCAGTATTGTTTCTGTTTTAATGAAAATACTGTGTATGGTGTATTTCTTCTGTGAGACACGGGTAAAAGAAGGAGTTGAGGGATTGACTTTTTTCAATGCTGTAGTACAATCTTATGTGAGAAAAGTGAGGAAGTCTTTTCCTCAAAAAAAGAAAAACTCCATGACGAATATTTTTGCCACCTAAATTTTATCTGCTGTAGGCTGACATTTTTTTCTTGTATTTCTCCGCATATTCAAACTGAAAAAGAAAGGTATTTTCATAATAAAAATTTGCAGTTGTTAAGTTGTGTTCAATGTACAATATGCAATACAGTAAAATATAATTTTAACGAAGGTGTCGGGACCGAGAAAAACTCATCGTTATATCATTAAATTCGTTTTAAATGGGTTTGAATACGAATTTTAATCAAAATATCTCGAAAGTTTATTTTAATGTGAGAAATGGCGGACAAGTATTTTTTGAGTAGGGTTATTTTTCTATGTGGATATTATGTCGTTCCGAAAAATAAATGCGTTTCCAACCTCTGAAGAATACTTTCTGGTACAGTAGTGAGTGTATGTTAGTTTTTGTATGCCACCTTTATTTCTCGGATTTGTTGGAAAATTTGTAGGTAGGAATTTGGTCTTGAATTGAAAATGTAATCCGTTCCAAGTGGAATCGAAAATGAATCTTGGGTTTTCCATCTCCCAGAAAAGTTTTTTCGACTAAGAAGAAAATCTTTGGTTCTGCCGTCATTTTTTTTTTGTGGCGGTGCTAATAGTTGCTGGTATCTTTCATTAAGGTAAAACCCCGTTTAAATTTCGAATTAATGCATACTTTTCATCCCAATCTCAGATGTGTTCTGTTCTTTTAAGCCCTAGATTGTGCTGCTGCGATGCACATGGTCAAGTAACTGTATGTTGCTAAAAGGATGCACAGCTCACTGTGTCATGCCCTGATTTCCTTTTTTTCTTGCGTTCAGAAATTTGTAGGTGAAACGTGGACGTCGATGTTAACCCGTTTTTATTAGTACCCAGAAGGGGCATTTCGGTAATGTGTCCGGATTTTTAGCTTTGTTTTAGTGCTGAACCAGATATCCCGTTATTCCGGTTCTCCCCTCGTGGGGTCTTGCATTTTGATGACCAGCGGCCGAACGGAATGAACCTCGGGAGATGTTACTGCTTACGAGTTCCATTTTCTGTTGAATTGATGAGTCGACTGAGCTATTAAACATATCAGCCGTGTTCGTACTTATCGTGAGAAATGCCCTGAAATCGAAAAAAAAAAATGATCGAGTAAAGTGCTGAATAGTATTTGGAAATATATCCTCGACAGTTGAATAATAGTTAACCCAATTCTAACTGCGAGAAAAAAAGGCGCGGTTTTCTAAGCGAAGGAAAATTGACGAATAACTTCAGCTCTTGTGAAAAAGTATTTAAAGTAGATTTGCAGTTTTTTTTCAAGTACGAGGAAATGTTGCCAATTTCCAAGCTTGAAAGTCGGGATTTTTCAAATTAGTTTTTCCCCCCGAGGATGATTCGGAATAATCAGATGTGAGAAGTGATGCGTTGTTGTTTGAATCCATTTTGTGTAGGAAATGTGGAAACAGAAATACGGTAAATTGTACGCGGAAGAAAGTCGAGAATTTCCTTGGTGGCGTTTTTTTTTTGAAAGATCCTATTACAATGAGAATTTCCGTAAGATTTTCTCTGTCTCATTTTCTATGAAAAAACGGGTCTATCCGTTACTTTTTACGGCATGAAACGGAATTCAAACAATTTTTGCGTGAATAAAAAAAGCACCGAAGCTTTTTTTCCAGTTGTATTTGTATCGATTTGTGTTTGAATGTTTACCCCGAATTTATTTTTGAAACACGAAAACTTTCCCGCGTACTTGAGTTTTAATCATGTAGAACTCGAGACCTCTGCAGTGTTGAATCTATTATTTGTGAACTTATTCGAAAGATTTTAAATTTTGGTTTTATGGCAAAAAGTTATTTTTTTCTCGACAGCTGTTATTGGAACTGATACATATTTTCATGATTTGACCCCTGACGAGGATTTTAAAAAGTGTGCTGAGAACAAATGACGATTTGAACTTCGTTAATTGAAGCCATTCGTGGATTTGAAAAGCGGAATTTATTGAGAAATCGGCATTGAAACGTCGACATGACGTCAATTGTGCACGACATGATGAGGCGCGAATGCTGTTTCCGACACCATTCCGATATTCTGGCGATAAACGTGTTTTTCGCGTCATCGCTGTAAATATTTTCTTGTTTTCATGGCATTTGTTATGAAGATCTCGAGAGTTTCTAAAAACGGGTCTATCCGTTACTTTTTACGGCATGAAACGGAATTCAAACAATTTTTGCGTGAATAAAAAAAGCACCGAAGCTTTTTTTCCAGTTGTATTTGTATCGATTTGTGTTTGAATGTTTACCCTGAATTTATTTTTGAAGCACGAAAACTTTCCCGCGTACTTAAGTTTTAATCATGTAGAACTCGAGACCTCTGCAGTGTTGAATCTATTATTTGTGAACTTAATCGAAAGATTTTAAATTTTGGTTTTATGGCAAAAAGTTATTTTTTTCTCGACAGTTGTTATTGGAACTGATACATATTTTTATAGATTTGACCCCTGACGAGGATTTTTAAAAGTGTGTTGAGAACAAATGACGATTTGAACTTCGTTAATTGAAGCCATTCGTGGATTTGAAAAGCGGAATTAATTGAGAAATCGACATCGAAACGTCGACATGACGTCAATTGTGCACGACATGATGATGAGGCGCGAATGCTGTTTCCGACACCATTCCGATATTCTGGCGATAAACGTGTTTTTCGCGTCATCGCTGTAAATATTTTCTTGTTTTCATGGCATTTGTTATGAAGATCTCGAGAGTTTCTTGTGTGTGTATTCCACCTGTATTTCCTTCTCGTCTCCCTCTTTTTTGGCATAGAATAACAAAGATAGCTTCAAGGATTCCCCGAGTTTCCTTTTCCAACAAGGGAAAAACATGTTCGTGCTTCGTGCTGTTTATTTTTGCGGGATTGTTCTGAGCACTTTAGACACGCAAGGCTTTCTGAAATATTAGCAAAAGAACAATTAGTCTCTGGATGATTTCCCATGACCTAATTTTGAACATTTTTCGGTGTGGCTTGAATGAGAAGTTCGAACAATTTCGGTCTGCGTCAAGCACGACTCCGTGCACGCGTAAATTAGTTTTCCCATCAATCTAACTGGAACCCCAGCTATTATTTTAGCAACAGCAAAAAAGGGATTAAACGTTTCATGGGAAGTACGTCTTGGTGGGTAACAGTTCATAGTACTAGTTGCAAGGTGACATTCCGAACTCTGTATTTCCTAGAAAAAAAAGTACCGGATTTCTGAAGGTGTGCTCTGAAATTTAAATTGCGACGTCGTCTTATCGTATGGATAATATTGAAAAATCTGGAAAATTACGGGATTTTCAAACAATTTATTCCTTCGAACGCCGACTTGAAATTCAAAAAAATCAGTCTAAAATGTAATACTGTACCTATATTGCCTTCATGCAAATTTTTCCTGATGATCCATGTCATTAGCATGACTAGTCGAGACTTGTCTTATTCATTACGAATTGCTCACTGCAGGGTATCCTTTTGTAAAATATATTTTACTGGAGCTGAAAGATTTAATTTTCCCAAGAAACGCGGTTTTATATAAAGGTTGACTCTCTCTCTTCCCAATTTAATATTTACAGGACTGTGTAAAGATTTTATTTGTCATTTCCATTGGATCTCTACCCATATTATAGAAATTCTCTGCGTCGAATCTTTTTTGGCCCCCCTGAATTTCGTTTTGAAGAGAGTCCATGTGTGTTTGTATTATAGATAAACTTTTTCATATACAGTAAGTTTCTAACAAATTTGTTGCTTTCGTTTTATTTTGCAGGCTGGCCGTGCGGATTCAAGATAGTTTCGTTCGCGCGCGCGTCAGGCCTTCTTGAAAGAACGACGTGTGGTGATATTGTGGTGTCATCTCGTGTGTTGTTGTCGAGAGACACAAGACAAAAAAAGAAAACTGAAAAGAATATATAGAGAGAGAGAAAGAAGGAAGGTTCTCCGGGTTTCGTGTGTGTCGGTGGAGAAACACGGAGGGTTATGATCGTCACTGGTGTCACTAACTGCTTCTCGTCATTGTGATCGCGTTGAAGGGTTGCTGCTTCCGAAAGAAGAGTAAATTTGAAAAGAAAAGACAGCAACGAAGAGGAATCAGAAGGAGCAGGCGACAAAACTTGAGAAAAGCAAAGAGACTTGAGAGGAGCGAAAGAAGGAGTGGAGTTGGACAAGACGGAGGCATTGTCTGAGATCGTGGCGCTGGAAAAGCGACTGGCGTCCACTTGGGCTGGGCAGCAGCTTCTTGCCAACAGCAGCAGCAGCATCATCAGTGGCAGCAGCAGCAGCAGCAACAACGCCACCCACAGCACCACCACCAGCAGCAGCAGCAGCACCACCTCCAGCACCACTTCCAACCACATCAACGGGAAGCGAGTGACGTGCGAGGTGCTCAGCGTGACGGTCTCGGGCCGGGGAGCGACGGCGTTTCCCTTGCCCTGCTGGGGCGACGTGATCCCAGGGCTCGGCAAGGTGGAGCCCGTGAGCGTCGGGGTCGGGGTCGCGACCAACTCGGGACACGGCGCCAGTAGCAGCGGCGCCGTGGCGGCCGTGAGCGGCGGAGGCGCCGCAGCAGCAGCCCAAGCTGCTGCTGCAGCTGCTGCGCCCGTCGTGCAATTGGAGCCGAGTCCCGGACTGGGACTAGTGCCGGTGCCGCGAGCCGCGTCGTCGTCGGCGGCGGCGGCTGCAGCCGTGGCCGTGGCGGGCTCGGGAGGCGGCGTTGTTGTGGCGGCCGGGAATTCGTCTGGCGTCGTGTCGGCCGGCTCGGGCTACGGCGTCGTGTGCGGCAGCGGGGCCAGTGCCGTCGCCGGGTCGTCGCAAAACCCCGGGGCCTATGCCCAGCCCTACAAGATGTCCGCGCTCAGCACGCGGGTCCCGAGCCCCCTGCCGCAGGGCGAGAACAATTCGCCCGTCGCCGAGAACTGGTGCTACACTCAGGTTAGTTGGTTCATTCTACAGTATTCTCGTCTCTTTACCACACGCATAATTTCCCTGTGTTTTTTTTTTTGTGTATGTGTGCTGTACTGTACTGTTTTACTGAATGGTCGAACCATTCCTACATTAAACTCCGATTGGGACTGGCGCGAAAAAAAAAATACAATTTCGAGTTTGGGGGAACGGAGCTCCTTTTATTCCTTGGGGTTAGTTCAAGTATGAAGAAATTAAGGGAATTCTGAAATATTAATGTATCTGGGCATTCCTTCAACTGCTGGGTAAATGAGTTAACAGGATGCTTAACTTGGAAGCAAGGGTTCATTTGCCCAATTAGTCTCTCACGTCCCTTTTAAAAGTACAGTATCAAGTTGCATTTTTATTGCTGTTTTCTTTCCTGGGTCCCCAAAATAATAGCCAAAATGCCTCCAGAAGTTTGAATTATAGAGGTTTTAGGGGGAAAGTTTTGGTAGTACTGTATACTGTATTACTGTACATTGTTTTTTGAAAGAAATTCAAGATTTTGACAAAACGAAAAATTCATGAGAACTTGGACTCGGAGCGGATCTGTTATTGGTTAAAGGAACACTTGTTTCGCCGCCGTTTGTATTGGCATGTTTGTTCGCGCCAATAATATTGAATGCCAAAATAATGACGGTTGACTGACTGCTTAGTTTTTCTAGATATTTCTTTTCTCTTCTTTGGGTCGGAATATTGAAATTTTCCTCCGCCCCCCCTTTTTTTGTTGTTGAAGAAACCGTGACGCGTGTATGCTTTTGAAGAAGTCCCGACTTGAAGGCGGTTTCACCCCCAAAGTTATCATCATCATCGTCGTAATTTTTCAAGCGATCATTATTTCGAAACGAAAAAATAAATATCTTTTGAAATGTTCTTCACAAGCCAGCGTCGGCGTGCCTTTGAACTTTCCAAGGGAGTTTTTCCAGAGCAGTCTTTTGAAATTCGCATGATCGCGCGTACAACACGAGCCTGTTCATGCGCGTGTTTATGAGTCTCCCTCTTGCTTTTGATTTTTCCCGTCTCATTTCTCCCTTCTTCCCTGGGGTGGAGGGTAATTAAGTGAAAGACTGTTTTCTTTAAGATGGGGGAGTTGGGGGGGGGGGGGTAAAAGTAAAAACAAAATTGTGTTGGTTATTCACCCGTGTTATTTGACTGGGCGACCCCACACACACACACAGTTTGTCCTCGTGGCTGGTGAGAATTGCCCTGGAATGTTTAGGAAAACCAGCGGGAAGAAGTCCGTGCATAATCTTCTCCATCAGGAAAATGACGTGTGTTTACCGTGATTATCTGGGGGACAGTCGGGGTAAACCGAAAATTCGTTGAAGTTTTGATTTTGACAGAACCACTGCTAGAAGATTCAAGTACTGTAGTTGTACGGTACTTTCAAGTCTTACCTCGAACAATTTATGCCAAATATAATGATTTATTATTTACTCGGGAGATTTTTACTTCAGGTCGTGTGGGCATAGTTTTTTGTATGATAAATGGCGTGAAATCTTTTCTTCGGAAAATATTGAGCCGCCGTAGGAAATTTGATTTTTGCTAGCGCCATTTTTGAAGTATTTAATACTGTATGAGGTTCGCCCTTATCCTTGATTGAATGTGTTCTTTTACAGATTGAATTTCGTTTTGATTCAATGGACCGGATTGTTTCTGTATACTGTACAGAGAAAATCTTTTTAGAGAGAGTCCATCTGTATTATATTGTTTTTTTTGAGTCTTTATGAAAGGAGTTTCCGAGGGAACTGGGACGAATTATTGGCTTCTTGTAACTCACTTGAGTGACTCCGTGGTGAATTTGGACCACTTAGCCATTATGTTGCTTTTCATGAATCGATTTATGAACGTTTTGAGCGGTGGAATATTCTTCGGAACTGTCTTCGGAGAAAAAATTGCATTTTCGCACGAATTTCCAGCAATTTTTGAGGCTTCCGTTTTGTTTCCTCTACGAATTTCCCCCGTTCGGAAGTTGAAAATCTGGAGCCGAAAAGCCGCTTTCGGAATTACAGAAAACCCCTTCAAACACTCTGGAAATATTGGTGTGCTTATGTAATTCTAGGCTACAATTCCTCGAGAAAAAGAAGTAAACTATACTGTACTGTACTCTGGAAAATTGTATGTGAAATGACATCGATTGTTGCCCCGGAAAAACCGCGGAATGCGAGAGGATCTCGAGTGTGGGGGAAATTGTTGTCCGACTGTGCTGTTTTTTTTTTCCACCGCTATTTTGCAGTCTGGCTCTCCGTGTGTTTGTATCCTCGTCGAACTGCTCCGCGTTTCTTCACATTTATTTATTTATTTTACATGTTTTTCTTCTTTTTTGGCCATCTTGTGTGGAACACCATCTAGATCAATAGCCTGGTGTCTCTTGCTCAAAAGGATCGTTGTTATTGTTTTCGAGTTGGATGGAAACGGAAGAAGAAGAAGAGAGGGGGAGAAAAAAAAGATGACTGGAAAGTACAGTATATGAATTATGTTATTGTCGTCGCTGGGGTGTTTTCTAGGCTGTTGACTTGCCGCTTGCCTGTTTTTCCCCTGATGTTGAAGAGGAAGTCGAAACACCGAGGGGGGGTGTCTGTTTTTCCTTTCCACCCCTCGGGTGTCTTGTTTTCGCGAGCAAATTTTTTCTTCATCAGTGTGCGCCAATTTGGATTGAGTTCATTGAGCCGAAACTTTGCTTGGCAGACGTACGAGGGGGGGTGTCTGTTTTTCCTTTCCACCCCTCGGGTGTCTTGTTTTCGCGAGCAAATTTTTTCTTCATCAGTGTGCGCCAATTTGGATTGAGTTCATTGAGCCGAAATTTTGCTTGGCAGACGTCCGCCGGCGTGTTATGAAGCTCGCCGGACTAGAAAATTTTTCTTCTCGGAGGGAAATACGCACTGGATAATTAGTTAAAAAGCTTAAATGACGAATAAAATTTGGTATCATTTGCTCGAATATTTCAGGAATTTCATAATCACGACTGTTTATTTCTTTAAAATTAATGAAGCATCTTCTTTTGTCTTCGCAGATTCTGGTCTTCGTACAGCTGAGCAAATTCCAATGAGCTGCGACATTTTATTCATTTTGTGTTTTCGAGATGAATTGTTGCCATTGAGGAAAGCATATCTGTTTTCCGGTAGAGAGAAGGAAAAGCAAAAATTTATTTGTTGTCTCGTTCGAAGAAAATGCTTGCGTTTTTGTTAGATAAAATACATGAAAGTTTGAAGTTTATCGTTTTTTCAAATTTAAGTCCTGGAGGAAATTTGAAAAAATGCTTATCAATTGAAAACATTATTCACTCTATTAATCATCTGAGGAATTGAGTTTTTCTTCTTTGCGCCGTAGAAAAGTTTGGGTATTATCCTTTCGATTCGTTTTCAGGTCTTCGCTGAACTAAGTCGAATTCGATGAAATGGGAAGTTTATTCTTGTCAGTAAATTGTTCCTTGAGGAAGAGACTTATCCATTTTTATTTCTGAGAACCAAAAAAAAAAACGAAATCACTGCCAAGTTGCGAAGGTCTGGTTGAAGAATAAAATCACCAAGAGGTTAAATTTAATACAAGGAGTATTTTGCTGCATGCTTTCGTTTTTTTGTCGTCTTGCTTCTTTCTAGTGCCTCCCGGATTTTAATTGTGACTCGTTTCCCAGGTTCGATTCTCTGTTCTGTTTCATAATTTGGTTATCATTCAGCACCCAGACTGGTGGGTTCCCTTTTCCTTCGTCCTTCAAGTTCGAATCGCTGCGTAGAATGTGTAACCACGTTATCGCGACGCGGCTTTTCTCATCACGCTTTTATCGACACACGGAAACCGACCAGCGTTTGTTTGTCGACATCAAGCTGGTGTGAATGAGGGGGGAGGAATGGCCTTCACGAAAGTTCCATCGCTTTGCAAGGCGAAATCTCGTGAATTGGAAATTTTTCTACTTATGTAAGATGCTTAGAATTGTCGAGAATTTTTCGTCTGATTCAAATTTTAAAATGGTAAGAATGTCTTGATATTATTTGCTCGAATATTTCAAGGATTTCACAACCATGACTGTTTATTTCTTTGAAATTAGTGAAGCATCTTCTTTTGTATTCTGGTCTTTGTGAAGGGAAACGGCCTTTACGAAAGTTCCATCGCTTTGCATGGCGAAATCTTGTGAATTAGAACTTTTTCTACTTCTGTAAGATGCTTAGAATTGTCGAGAGTTATTCGTGTAATTCAAATTTGAAAGTTGTAAGAATGTCTTGATGCGCATTTCAATAACTTGCGTAAGTTTGAATGCGCATTCTACAAGATATGTTTTTTTCCCCTTTGTTTATTCGGATGACAATCCTTGGATTATTTCCGGAATCTGACGACGAAGTGGAAAATGTTATTCCAGTAGAAACAATAGAAATTTAAATCCCTGGATTTTTTTTTTTTTTAATTCCTGGGCGAGCAGAAAATGTTTATGTACCTGTTATCTTTCCTCATGACGGATTGAATTGTGTTTAAAAATAACGCAATTATTTCTGTGTTCTGCAGTTTTTTCGTTCTGCATTTCATTGATCAACTCCTCGTATGTGGATTTTTCTGTAACGGTTACATGAGTGATACTGAATCACGGGTATATTCTGGTGTGAAAATTTCCGTACTGTATTTGAATCATTCCCGACAGTTCTGCAACATTTACTTAACAAGTACTGAACTGTACTTTCGAAGCGTCTGTTTTATTTTCGGGAGAATCAACGTATTCATTATGGTCTTCTCTTTTTTTTGTGTGTGTGTGATTCTGGTGATGAATCGCCTGAGTCACGTAATACGAACTTCCGGAAGGAGCCACGTGTCGCCTGAAAGCGTGTGAATTGGTTTAGTCACGTTGTTCAGCGAATCCCGTGTCTCTGTTTCTCTTGTGCTCCTTCGTTCTGCTTTTCGAAGGTCGGATTTCATGTTGCAGTGATGCTTCGGTTAATGGACTGAAGTCGTCCATTGTCCGAAAATTTTCATCGACTGACCAGCGTGATGCATGATTAATTGTTCCTAGACCACTGATGAGTCTCGGAGCTGTGTAAAATGCTGATTTTTTGAAGATGCCTTGAAATATTTTATTTTATTTTTCTGTGTCTCGAAATAAATTTTTTGATGCAGTACCGTGAATATATTTGTTCAATATTTAACGAAAAGAGTTCACCATCCGGAAAATTCGGGGGTGGGTCGAGTTGTTGGAGCGAACGTTCACTATGCGAAGCGACCATTATCCGGGGGCCTTCACTGTACTGTATTTGGAAAATTGAAGCCGTGAGAATGATTGCAAATTAATTGCGTGTTTTACGAGTGAATCGTTACATTCAAAAGTATTTTTTAAAAATCTGAAATCTGGATATCTATCATTTGCTGCCACAAGGATTTTTTTCTGGATTCTGTTGCTTTTTCCTTTACTTCCTCAGACCGGGTCCAGTTTTTTTCTGTAACGTACAGTTTACTATTTTTCGAAGTACAGTATAGTTTTTTGCGAGTATTTTCAGCGCATGATTGTTACCGAATGTAACCCTCGGTTCACATTCCTGTGAGAAAAACCTGGTAACATTGCTAATTTTCATTCACTTCTTGAAAAAAAGCGAAGAAGTGTCCATTTACTATCGTCTTTAAATTCTCGCATGGAGTGAAACCTGCTTACAATCGTGGATATATCACGTGGTAAATTAATTTATGCCAGTGTGGTCGCGTACCAGAGAACACCATAGAATACCAATGGACAAGGTCGCTCTTCCTGAATTTCATCATGAAATTAAATCATCTAGTCATCGATGAAACTACCCGCTGTACAATCTTCGTTTGAAGGTTTTATTACACATATTCTACATACGAAAAGGGGCCGAAAATACTCTTGCTGTGCACGAGGAAAAGAAAACAGGTCAAGGAGAAGCAAATCGAAGCCCCCCCCCCCCCTTTTTGCCCCGCGTTTCTTCTTCGGAACATTTCATTGATCAGGTTGTTGCCGGGGACGCAATTGGAGCAACGGCCTTCGGAATTAATTTCATTCCTGGCTTCCTTTTGTGCCTTGGTGTAGAAACATTCCTGTTGAGGCCTTGAGGAACATGAAACGTATAATGTAGAGTATTTGTGTGGTGCAGACATACACTAAGGTTGTGATTAGCGTTTCTTCAACCATTTCAGAGTCCTTTTCGATCTACCTTTCTTTTTTAAAATTGAGCTAGACATCCGTTCTCCGGGGTAATTATGTACTGTATTTCTTGAATAAATAATATTGTAAATTTCATTGAATTTTTGGATTGTGATACAAGGGTGATGAGAGAGAAAAGAACATCATGAGTCATACATGGCAACGAAAAACATTTGCTTAGAGAATCTTTGTACAGAGTTCTTATTTTCCTTGATTAAAAAGGAAATAAATAAATTCTTCAACCATTTCAGAGTCATTTTCGATCTACTTTTTTTTTTTAATTGAGCTAGACATCCGTTCTCCGGAGTAATTATGTACTGTATTTCTTGAATACATAATATTGTAAATGTCATTGAATTTTTGAATGGTGATACAAGGTTGATGAGGGTGAAAAGCACATCATGAGTCATACGTGGCAACGAAAAACATTTGCTTAGAGAATCTTTGTACGGAGTTCTTATTTTCATTGATTAAAAAGGAAATAAATTGAGTGAAAATTCGTTCGAAACAACCTCCAATGAGTAAAGAAAAATTGCATGATTTTCCGGATAAGCGTTGATGTGTCCTGCTGGAAAAAAGAGATTTTAATTGGTATATACCGTATTCGTATAAATGTTCGATTGACACACTGCCAATATGGAAAAAGTTTCAAAATCTTCCGGATGAGCGTTGCTGTTTTCTGCGTGGAAAAACGGAATTTTAATAATTTATGTAACCGTTTAAAAATTACTTTGACGCATCCCCAATATGAGGAAAAATTGCACAATTTTCCGGAAAAGCGGTGCTCTGTTCTGCGAGAAGAACGGGATTTTAATAAGTACCGATTCTGGCATCACGGAGGTTGGTGACTTTTTTTATTCGGTCTTTTTCTTTCCCTTCACTGAGAACACCTTGAATGAGTAAGCTGGTTTTGGTTGAACTTGAACTCGCTTCTTTTCAATGACGGAAGTCAAAGAGAAGTTCGTCCTTGAGAATAAACCGACTTCCAAGAGATTTTTCCTTGGTTCAATTTTTTTTCACGATTGTTCTCGGAAACGTGCACTCTCTTTTTTAAAGAAATTATTTAAAAAAGTGGAAGCGAACGGATGATTTTTTCCTGCTTTATGTTCTTTATACAAAGCCCCTGGGACAGGGATTGAAGGATGATGGGAGCCAAGCAACCTGTAAAACAATACTCGACGAGAAGCGTTCCCGTAGAAAATTACTGTACTTCGGGAAATTTGATGCTTTTTCTCGAAGTTATTAAAGTGAAAAATTGTTTTTAGCGCCTTGATCATGTCATTTTTCTTCTGTGGTTTATAGGGTGATTTTTGCCCTTTTCAAAATGCATTCTCTTTTTACTGATTAGAATCATAATTCGTTTTACAGAATAATTTTCAAGTCAACGGATTTCATTTACGCAAGAAAATACGAAAAAAGATACGAATGACAAAATAATTTAATCGAATGAAGTTATTGGTTGATTTTTGCTCAGCGCTCTTCTGCTATTCTTCAAATGTTTTGATGAGAAAAAAATTGGCACTTTCGAAATTTGTTGCGTTTTTTTAATTATTCAAGCCAGAATTTCTGGGAAAACTTCATGATCTCCCATATTTTCATGGACATGACCACTTCCAAGGGTTTTCTGAACCCATTGACAAGGAAAAAAAGTGGGGAAGGATTTTTTTATACTGTAAAAAGTGCTTTTCGCCCGAATGCTTTTCTTCATCTACTATACATATTGAAGACGGAGCGATTCCGTCGAGGTTGACATGCTCCGTACAGTCTGTCGACGTCGACCTTCTGCTGACGTGCAAGGGCCTGTCGATGAAGGGAGATGAGGAAAAGGAGGGAGAAGTCGACGGGAAAGGTTTCCCGTCGGTGTCGTGTCGAGGCGAGTCGATGGATTTTCGCTGCGTTTGGCCTTCGGGAATTTTCGACACGGGATAGAGTGACTTGAGCTTTTTTTTTCGGCCGCTTGCTTCTTGCGTCTGAATTTTCCTCGCAATTTGTTTTTCATTTTATCTGACCTAAGTGAAGCTGTACAATTTGTAGGAATAATGCGTGTGGCGTGACGAGCGACCTTATCAGTCACCGCCTGCGTTGATTCAAGTTATTTTCATTGAATTTCAAGTTTGAATGTTTGTATCTGTATAGATTTTAAAATCGCCCAACGGATGAGGGTTAAACGAAGAGGGAGACCTTTTTTGCGTTATGAAGATTGCTGGATCCGTTATGCGGATGGATTGTGACCTTCGTGGGTTCCAGGACCACGTTCGTGATACGAGTACCAAACTCCTGCATTTGCAAAGGATAAACGTTTGAATGCTTTCAGCTTGAATAAAATCAAGCTGCTTTGTTTTCCCCCTTATTTTTCTTCTTTTGGAATTCACCGCATGTGACTCGAGAATCTGAATTTCAATGAAATACTGTACACGATTCTGAAATCGGTTTATAGGGATTCTGGGGACGTTCCTGTTTGGAATATCGCAACGAAGCTTTCCAAGGCGATTAAGAAAGCATTTATTTTTCCTCTGCACTGATGTTCTGGGCTTTTATTCAAATTTATTTTTAAAGAAATGTTCACATTGTTCGAAAATTCACCGAATTTGTGTTCTCAGGAGAGACCATGTTGTATTCTTTTTACAACGAATTATTTTGAGGTTTCCTGAAGCGTGTGTAAATCTATCTGCACATCGATAAAAGGTTCTCGGGGACAAAGAACGTATTTTATTTTAAGAATAACCCTTTAGAAAATATAATACAGGTAGAGTTTTTTCTACAGCGATTATCTCCGTCTAACCAATTCATCTCTGGTCCCATGAGGTTCTGTATCCGTGTTACAGGGGTTTTCTTCGATATTTTTTCTGGCCCCTTGAATTTTCCTGCAGGTAAGTCGCGTTTAACAATCACGGGTGGACTCTTCCTACAAAAATCGTGCGTACAACGATTTTTTATTTTTATTTTAACGACTTTTTATTTGGTCCCATGGGGTTCTTTTTACAAGCTATAAGACTTCTCTGCAACGAAATTCTCTCTAGTGTTTGAATATCTTTGGAGAATTTTATTTGTGGATGATAATTTTTGTATGCAACTAAATCATAAATTGATGCATTGAGGTACTGTGTTTGACGTACGTTACTGTACTTCACATTCTCGGTTCATTGACGGATCAGAAACGACTTTCAGTGATGCAGAATCACTGGGAGAACGGGTTGAAGTTCGACGGATGAACGGAAATGGCGATGACGAGTGGTGGTGGTGGTGGTGGTGGAGAGGGCGTGCGCCGCCCTTGACCCGAGTCGAAGCACCAGTGGCTCCCTCTTTTAAATCCTTTCCTCCGCGTTGACAGAAGGAAGGGATAAAATAAAATGAAAAACCACGATACGAGGGATGGAGGAGAAATACGGATGAGGAGGGGATGGGCGCTGTTTTGAGGGAACTCAGCGCCCATTTCTTCCTCTTCTTTTGTGATAACTGTACAATATTATTTGTATTCTGGGGACAGGGTTCCGATAAGATTTTCGGGTAATGAGATGAGAGAGAGAGAGAGACTGTGGAATATGTCCTGTATTTCCTTTTGTTTTGTGTATGTACGTTCGAGTATGGTTGGACGAAAAGTCGGGGTTACAGTTTTTTTCTACGACTAGAATGGAATTGAAGCCGATTTTCATTTGGTGGTTGACGAAAAAAAAAAGAAGGTATGGTTAAGAAGGAAGCCAATTTTTGATTGATCAGCGTACATTTTCCTCTGGAATACTCGAATCTTTGAAATAAATTGCGTGTTTCACCTCCCCAAAAATTACTACTGGAGAAATCGATTTTTAAAATGTTCCTTGTCTTCGTGTTTTTGTGAGAATTGCTCCGTACGTTTTGAGACTGAATCAATTTATATTAGGTGTTGAGTTGATCAGGAGTCAAATTTTAACAGAATGATAACGTTTTCCAAGAGACCAAATAAATTTTCTGGACGTCGTCATTAAAAATACGACATCGTTCGAAGACTCTCCACAATTTCTTCAATGGAAAAGAAATGCTTGCGATATTGATTTTTAAATACAGTATATTATTCAAAACTTTTGAAACGTCCATTTTTTTGTATTTGTTCTGTGACGTGGTCGATTTCGTTTTTCCCCCATCTCTCGTCCTCTTCACATTTATGGCTGCTGCGCGTGTGTGCGTAAACGAAAAGGAGTACGGTCGAGTCCTTCAACTGAAGAGAGAGAGATGAGTGGTGGTCGCTACCACATGTCATGGAGAATATTCTTTCAGAAAACATAAATATCATGTCATGTCATGACATGGCTGTTCCGCATCGCAAAGTAGGAAGGAAGGAAGCGAGAAAGCCGTTCCACATGCGATGTTACACTCGGAAACTTTCAGTTGCTACTTACGAAGTCGAGATTTCTGAACTTTCCTTTTCTTCAATATCGCCTGCGAGTCTTGAATTTTTATTCAAGAATGGAACAATACCTATGGCGAATGTGTAGAATTTTCATATTTTTTTCTTCAGTTTTTGACTGTGCATTCTAGAGGCGTCGTTTTATGGATTTGTAATGTCAACTGATCGCAATTTTTTCTGTGTTCCTGAATTGAAATTATCTGCTGCATGCCATTGAAATTTGAGACCACGTCATCATGGAAAAGTTGTGCAATTTTTAGTGCGTTTTACCTTATTCAAATGAGAAACGAAGGAACGAAAATCATGTCTCGCGGAATCCTGAAAATATTCACATATTTTTCACAAGGAATTGCGAGCTTTTGATCTGCCACTTTTTTGTTGTTGGAAATTTCAGCGGTTATGGGGAATGCTTTTTTTTTTCGAATGCTTGCGAGTGTGACCAGCTAAGATTTTAAATTATGATTTCGAAGGACAACTCTAGCAACTTTTCCAAAGTTAGCAACACGTTTCGGGGTTCCCAAAAAAAGCCCCATGAGATTGATGGAAGCTGTCTTGTACCTCCAGTCTGGATTCTTGGAATACGAATTTTATGCACCGAGTCATTGAATATGTCACTACATATCAGAATATTTTAGCGTCGGAAAATGCTTTTTGCTTTTTTCATTGAGTAAGAATTCGTGAGTATGCCAACTGTAGTTATTCCTGGCGACCTTCTGAAATGTCATTGCGTTCGAACTCAATCATTCGATTTTCAACTGCTGTCAAATACTCTGAAGCATACGAAAGAGAGAGAAAATACCGAGGAACTATCAGTGTAATCTTTGCTTAATTTGATTGCCATTGTTGATTCTTCCCACTATCTAACGCAATTTAATAAAATTCACAAATCCTTGGAAGCCGGTGCTTATTTTATTTCACGGATAAAGGCAGCAAATATTGTCGATTCTTGATTGTTTTAAAATTTTATCGACCGAATCGCATCAAGAGTCGGAAAAGCCTTGAAAGTCAGTGAAATTTGGAACGAAATAATATCAACGTGTGATGATTTCACCGTTCGGTCTTTGAATTGAGTGAAGGTTGATATCAAAATTACTGGGGTTTATCGAAATCCACGTGGACTTTGATTTCTCTTCGAACTCCTTTCCGTATGTTTTCAACGTTCAGAGCAGAAGTGCTCAATATTATGCGTTTTGGAATCAATTCGTGTGACAGCGACTCCGAGGAAATTTATGTTGGTCTTAATTTCGAGGAATTTCTTGACCTAATTCTGTTTGACCTAAATATATCACCATTTGCGTTATCCCTTGCTCTGATAACGTCAATGATTGGCTTCTTATTTTCTTTTACGTAATGTAAACCATTTACACTTGATTTAGTTTGAACATGGCGCAGCGGAATTTCGGCAAAATTTATCAGCAAGAGTTTAGTAAACGTGCGAAAAATTTAGCTTCGAACTCTTTCCTAAATGTCGTGAAATTTTGGGGGGGGGAATGGAAGAATAAAATTGACTCCGGCAGGGCGCGAGGGATTTGGCGCCGGGACAGGAAAAAAAAAATTAGCGAGGTCACTTGTGTGAGCACGTGCATGGATTGAATGTAATGAACGCATGCATGCATGTAACCAACCGGGACTTCGGGTCGTGGCGCCCAAGGCCGTGGGTACCACCAGCAACCCGTGTAAGCTACATCAGGAGCTCCACGGGCATCAGAAAAGCAGGAGCAGCAGCAGCCGGTTGCACGCGTTGTCCTTGGGTCAGGGTTTCGGGGCTGGTGGGGGGCTATGATTTGCTCTACCGGGACATGGCCCATTGACGTGCAACGGAAATGTGTAGGGGAAGAAATGGAGTTGACCTCTCTTTGTAGTATGTCCAGGGTTCTGTGTGTGT